>JACBKR010003276.1:0-30470 GCA_014218235.1 Colocasia esculenta
AACAGCGTGACTCCCAGGGGTCTCCGGAGGTATTTACCCCACCCTTTCTCTCCTTATCCTTCTTCCCGGTCTCTGCCCACAGTGTAACAGAGAAACTATTGGCCCCCATTTATTTCCAATTTTCAGGAGACATATTTTCGTATTTGATTTTTTCTTTCAGACTCCTGAACTCACACAGTGGTCAAGCTCTGACCTGAAGTGTCTGTCCTGCTGGCCTATTGTTTGGTGTGGGTTTGGTTTTGATTCTCGGGTGGGTGCGCTATTATTTTGGGTTCAACACATCGGTTACTGTATAAACTTACATCGATTACTGTTTTCAAGTTCACATCGATTACTATTTTTAAGTCCACATTGATTACTATTTTTAAGTCCACATCGATTACAGTTTACATTGAAACATCGATTGTATGAACATCGATTATACTTGAACATCGATTATATCAATTATATTTAACCATCGATTACATTGGAACATCGATTATCTTTCACATCGATTACCTTAGAACATCGTTTCACTTGAACATCGATTGATTCATAAACATCGATTACTTTAGAATATCGATTGTTTCAAACATCGATTGTCTTTTACAACGATTACCTTTCACAGTTTCACTTAAACATCGATTGCTTCTATATCTTACATCGATTACTGTTATTTTGATTGATCTTACTCTGACTTTTTGAAAGTCGAAGTATAACATCAACTTCCTGATCATCTACACTTAGATGTTTTTAAGTATCTGTTATTATTTTTGCAGTAAAACTGTTAATGTATTATTAGTGCTATTAATGTTCTAATCATTATAGAATTATTTAATGAACAACAGATGAACACATGATGTACATTGTGACATTCTCTTTGTTATCTGTACGATAATTTATCCAGTGTGTTTTGTACTTCTCTATTCTTTTTGTTGTCAAGTTCAAATGATTTAGCGGAAAAATTTGACTCTAATGTATTCAAATTTAAAATCTCATTTTCATTATCTTGAAACTTGAAAGATTTGTATATCTCATCTCTCACTCACTGTCAGACATATATTCGTGCTTTGCATAACAGATGGTCTGCAGAAAATGCGGTGGTAGGTATAAGCAGTATGGTCTATTTGTTAGAACTCACTTATCACCAAAGATGGCAGAGTCGGTCGGTGGCTGGTCGGCCCCAATTGATCCCGACCCCGAGTCGGGTTGAGTCGGGCAGTGGACTTTGCAAACCAAGTCCCGTGGGGGTGGGTAGGGCTGTTCAAATTTGGTTCAAACCGAAAACCGAACCGAACCGACCAGTTCGGTTCGGTTCGGTTCGGTTTGGCCCCTACAGAATTCAGTTCGGTTTCAGTTTCTGAAACCGAATATATATATGTTATATGTATTTTGGACACCCAAAATGTAGCGCAGTTGGCTACACATGCGCCAAGAGGGATTCTGGGCGGCGCGGGTTTCGAAACTCCCCTTTGGCATAAAGTTTTTGGTAAAAAAAGATGCTAGCCGGCCATCTTTTTAAGAAGAAAACGTGGGAAAGCCAGATTCGAACCCGGCACCCGCGGGAAGTGAGGCAGCGCCTTAGCCATTCCACCAAGCGTAGTTTGCGAAATAAAAATATTAAACTTCGTTTTAAACCGAACCGAACCGGTTTCAGTTCGGTTCGGTTCGCCTTGGGATTCGGTTCAGTTCGGTTTGGCCAAAAAATGAGCCAAACCGGACCGAACCGCCCTGTTCACCCCTATGGGTGGGTGCATCTCACTTTCTGTCAAGACTCCACGTTTTGAGGAGAACCTTTTTTGCATAACCCATACAACCTCTCTGTCTTTAAATGCACTGTACATCTGTCTGAACTCCTTTTTGTTTTATATATATTTTGGTATCTCATTTACCTCCGAAAGAATGGAGGTATTTATATTTTCTCTTAACCATGCAGATACTAAGCTACCTACAGAAGTATGCTAGCTATCTTTCAGTCATGGGCATGGAGCTTGCAAACATTTATGAAGCTATCAAATGGAGCCATGAAGCTATGTGCATAGCCTGAAGTTGTTGAGACTCGGGGGCTGAAGATCTGATGATGGACATCTCAGCTGTCTCAAGTCTCAAGACCCAACGTTCAAATTCAAACGACTACTTTCAAACGGGAAACAAAACTGAAGCATATATATGAACTGAAGTTTTGAAAGGGAGATATAACACCAACAATACAAGAAGAGAGATATAGTGTATGAGCATACACGACCACATTCCACACTCAGCAAGAAAAGAGAGAAACACACAATCTGAAGAGAGCCAGTAGATTCAAGCTTCAACTTCTTGCTTTCTTACTTTCAAGCGTTCTTGGGTGGCATTTGTACTTCTAGATTCTCTCAGTCCACCATCCTTAAGTCAGAAAGAGTTAGAGCTTCCATCCCATTTGTAATCTCTTTTGACCATTTGTGTTTGCTCATCCTTCAGAGCAGACACACCATTGTTTCTTTTATGTGTAAGAAACCAACGGGGGTTTGTTCCCTGTAGTGCCCCTCTGTGAGGAAGACCTACGGTTGTAGGTGGTTGTAATACCCCTCTGTGAATGGAAGACCTGCTGGGGTGTGTACCAGTGAGTTGCTTTTTGAACTCGTAAAAGAAGCTCCTGACTAAGGTGAAACATGAGTTGCCTTCTTACCCGAAAGAGAAGAAGACTTACTAGGTGCAAGTGGGTTGTAATACCTCTCAGGTTGAGAGAAGGCCAAGTGGTCTTGGCAGTTAGTGAAAATCCCAAGGGATGCTTGGGGACTGGACGTAGGACTCCTGATTGATAAGAGGGCCGAACCAGGATAAATCTCTGTGCACTTTGTGTGATTGATTCTGCCAAGTTTTTCACTTGTTTTACAACACTACAAACTAAGTACTACATTACTATCTAGTGTTATCTGTTTTCAGATAATTTTTAAGTGCAAAAATTTCTATTCCCTTAGGACACCTAAAACGCCATCACGATCCTCTCTCTCTCTCTCTCTCTCTCTCTCTCTCTCTCCTCTCTCCTCTCTCTCTCTCTCCTCTCTCTCTCTCTCTCTCTCTCTCTCTCTCTCTCTCCTCTCCCTGAGGGCTCCACATTTTCATGGATCCATTATAAGTTGTCATCTTTGTAAACTGAGGGGTAGCTATGTGGTATTTAATTGAGCATGTGTAGAATATTGTGTGACCAGGGAGAAGCTTCCTATTGGAAAAGGGATGCCGGTCTTGGGAGAGATGCTATTCCTTTTTTGTTGGTAAATAGCATTGTGGAAGTCGGGAGGGCTATTTTCTAACCTACAACCTGTGTTCGAAACCCTGTCGAGAAACCTCCCGCAAGATTCGAACTTGGCCTTCCCACCTAGTGTGGGGATTGGGTGTCTGTTACCCACTGGATATGGACAGGAGTGAATGCTAGTTGGTTCGGAGCTACCACAACATGGAGGCAGTACTGTGTAGGGCTAGGGTAGGATGGATTAGTTTTGGAAAGTGAGAAAGCTTTAATAGGCTATTTGTAGGTTGGTCCATCCTTATGAGGTGCTTTTTAGGGGCAAATTCGTGCAAACTTGGTCAAAAGTGGAAAATATCTGGTGAGGGTTGTATTAAGCCATAACAGTATAACCGATCATGACTTAGTAATATGATGTGGGCTGGTTTAGGCAGGAAGTAAACAGAAACTATTGGCCTATAGTGGCCAATTGCCCACCATGCAGGAGTATGTCTACTAGTAGGGAAGGGCCACCTTTCTGTGAGAGTGAATGCAAACCAGTGTGAAGCTACCACGTGTGTGGGGATGGGGCTGGATATGATGAAATAGTCACATATCAGAAAGCAAAAAATTGTTACCGATATTTATAGGCTTGAATCTCATAACTTGTAAGACAGCTTTTGGTACAAACCCTATGGACTTCATCCGAAGTAGAGATACCTCACAAGTTGGATCAGTTTATGATAATTATTATAGAAATGATATTCTTGAGATTAATGTAAGTCCACTTGAAGACAGTAAAACCCTTGCATGAACTGGTAAAGTGGTCTATTGCCTAAAAAAGCATGTTTAAGAAATAAGCTTAAACTAAAATTCACCTAACACAAGACCCAAATTGATGTCATCATGCCATGCAAGTAATCATGTAATGTGATCTGTATCAATGTGAGTTCCATTTGTGTAGATTTTTCATTGTCCCCATCACCTTGTTATAAGTTCAGTTTTTGAGAAAATATGTTTTTTTCAAGTATTACAGAGATTCATGAATAAGTGGCATAAAAAGCAGCATTTTCTCTTTCGCTTCTGTTTCACATCTCACTTCACTTCTGATGATGAGGCTTTGGTGGCTAGCTATTTTTATGATGAAAAATAAGCTCTGTACCATAGCATTATGTGTTTCTTGGATTCTGCTATGGCAAAACAATCTAAGAACTTCACCATCTGAAAAGGTTTAACAGTTTATTACAGATGGCCTGACTGTATGGTTGGAATATATGTCACATAATCACATTTGCCTAATAAACTGTTATCTACCATACTTTTATCTTTTTAAAACAGTTCCACGTGATCTAATGCAGAGTTTTATTCTTGTTTAAGCCTTCACACATGATACACTTATTAAATTTCTCTTTTGGGTATTTATCTCATAGGATTCAACAGATGCGTCTCAGAAGGCTTTCAGGTTACTCCAATTTGGCATCAAGGCTTCTTACGTGATGATGGGAGGTGATCTCTTATTTTATTAGAAAGTGATGCATATGGAGGCATATAAGTAACATATTACTGAACTGTAATTGGGGATTATCAGATTATCCTGTTATGTTTTTCTAATTTCCATTTTTCTCAATAGAGTTTTGTGACTTTTATCTTGTCATCAACTGCATTCTTCTTTTTTCCCATTCTCTTTCTAATATATCCATGTGGTACTACCCACTTTCCAAAAAAAAAAACTGCATTCTTCTTTTTTCTCTTTCCATTTTTCTAGAGTCATCAGTAATTTGTGATTACTATCTGATCATGGTTTGGATGACAAGTTTTACCCGTGTTTCTAAAAAATATGCCACTGAAAACTAAATGAGACACAGTAAACCTATAATCTGTATTAGTTTGCAAAGCAGTTTTTGTGTTCATGTGTGTGTGTGATTGTATTATATATATATATACATATCCTAACCAGTAATTTTGCATGGTAGGTCAAATTATGTGCAGACTGTAAAGACTGCACGTTGGGAGTACAGTACCCGTCCGGTTTATGGTTGGGGTGATGTGAACTCAAAACAAAAGTCATCAGCTGGTTGGCTTGCTGCTTTTCCTGTGTTTGAACCACATTGGCAGATTTGCATGGCAGGTGGACTATCAACAGGTGAGGGAAGTTCATTGTCAATTTTACAATTTTCTTTTGGATTATTTTTGCTCTTATTTTTTTGATCTGTTATCTGAATGATTGACGTTGATTGTGGGCCAATGATAGATGTATGCATAGTTGATACTATTCTATCATATTTATATGCTAGTGTGAGAATATTTTTAAACACTTTAAAATTTTTAAATTTTATCTTTGAATTTGATTTGATTTATTTGGCCTTTTATTTATTTACAAGGACATGGTCTTGTTTAGTTCATTGACCTCCCTCACTAACCGCGGTTAGTGTTAATTATATCAGCGCAAAGGGCTGAACACCCTTGATTAACCATCAGACAAACCCTTAGAACGTAACTCACATTTGCATGAAATGAATTGTGCGTGAAGGGAAACACAGTTGCAGACATGCAATCTATTTTTTTTTTGGAATTTTTTTGATATTTATTTCATTTTTATTGATTTTTAAATGCATTTTCTCTTTTTTTGGTATTTTAAGATTATTAATTTCATTTATTTAGCTATTTTCGTTATTTATTTATTTACATTATGATTATGTGAATTAAATTAACATTTTATTTATTTATTTGATTTAGAAGGTGTTTAACTTAAGGTGGATTAAAATTGATGTGAAACATAACTGTTTGTTGATTTTATGTTATTGAAAATTAAATAATAATGTTTGAAAAATATTTCGTTAATGTTGGTTGAAAACTTGGTTGATTTTGGCTAAGAAATTACGTAGTGCAGTGTCTTAAATAAACGTGACACTACGTGAAATAATTCGTATAACGTATGATTAAATGATTAAAAATAGCCCATAGGCCCATTAAATCACACATGAGAATTTGTCAAATGTCGGCCCAATAAGCACACAATATCTCAATTGATTGTACGGGATACAAGTCTGGCCCAATAAGCAGTCCCAGGCCCAATAAGAAAATTGGCCCAATAAGGTAAACCTAATAGACTTTTTTTATAAACTTGAGAGAAAAGAATCGTGCCTTGCACGATGATCTTTAGGGCTACCTTGCAGACCCTTTTTCCTGACTGTCTTGCAGTCTTTTTTCCCGAAGTCTTGCTCGGATTTTCTGGCTCAGAAAAAGCTCTTCCTCCCTGGGGCACCCCAGGGCTTCTTATATAGTGGTTGGGCAAAAGACGCCCAGCCGGAAGGTTTGCGCACCCTCCCCGGAGGTCTGCGCGTTTGTCCAGGGGGTTTTACGCAATTTTTAAGTTGCGTATTTGCAATTTAACCCCTGTTTCAATATTTTTTTTCCCTAATTTCCCCTTGCCATTCTTTCTTTGGCCCTTTCCCGTTTAGCTCTGCGAAACAGAGCAGGGGAGAGGGGAAACCTTCGCGGCCCTTTTCCTCCTTCCTTCCCGACGGCGGCGCAGCTAGGGAGGGGCGGCGCCAGGAACCGGCAGCGACGGTGGCGAAGGGCGGAGGTAGCGGCGGCGGCGCCGGGCAGCAGCGGCGGCGAAGGGAGGCCGGCGACGCCGGCGCTGGATGCAGGCAGGAGCAGCGGCGTGAGGCAGCGGCGCCGGCGAAGGGAGGAGGCAGCGGCGGCGGCGCTGGGCCCAGGCGGCAACCACGGGCAGGGGGGGACCCTCAGCAGGGACCCCAACCTTCTCTCCCTGTCTTCTGCAAGCAGCGGCTGAGAAAGAGAGGGTGACCGGACTTCTACAGGTATCCCTCTCCCCCCTTCTTCATCTTTTTGTCCAAAACACTAAATGGAAGGCCATCGACCCCGTCCATCCCTTTTCTCTATTTTCCTTTTCTTGAATACACCAATTTCTGAAACCTTTATCCAGTGGCTATAGCCTTGTTTAGGATTTGCATGCTGCTATTTTTTTTTTGGTTCAACAGCTAGTTGAATGTTTTTATCATATACTTTAAAATGAAATTTTACATCAAAGATACCTACTTGACCAATATCCAATTCTAATTATGTAGAAATGGTTTCTTTAATAAATTGTTCTTGTTCCATGAAATGCTAGAGGTCACTTTTGCAGGATGACTTACTTACGGGGATTTAGATTCAGTATTTTCACGTTTTCACTTTTCTTTTGTTTACCAGGTCATGTACATTCTCTTATGGTGCTATGTGATAGGAAGAGTATTTTGCTTCACTAGATATTGTCACCACAAGAACATAATATCATACTTCACCCTCCTATATGATGGCTTACTCCACCATCTCTTCCTATGTATGATAACCTTCACATTTTGCACACGTATTTTGTTTAGGTGACATCTAAGCTTGTTTCTTCCTCTATTTTTCCTCTGTCTCTATGGGTGGTTAGGATCAGGGTTTGACGGATCGGCGATTCGGACCGAATCGGGTTCTCCTGATTCGGTCCGATTCGCATGGAATCGGACCCGAATCGGACCGAATCGGTCCGATTCGCCTGATACCTGTTCAGACAGGGTTGTCAGGTCTCAGGATTCGATTCGCCTGATAAATGTTATAATTTGTTGTTTCATTTACTTAAGATATTACATGTAAATAAGGAAGTACCCCCCATTTGAATCCAATAAAAATATCAAAAAAAAGTCAACTCTCCCATCGAAGAAGAAAATCACGATTTCGGTGATTTTAGCGAAATGCTAACTTTCTAATCTCTCATAATTTGGTCTATCTAAAAATTTGATAATTCAAATAAATCATATGGAATACTAAAAATTCAAAGTCCGGTAAAAAAAGTCAAACGTGCATGTGACTTCTCCAAGGGAGCTGCTCTCCTACTGACAGTACTTAGTCTATTTGAGACCTCATTAAGATTTGGTCAAACCTAAACTATCATCACTCAAACTCATGAGAATTGTCACTTTCTAGTTTCTTTTCAATTAGAAAGTGAAAATTCTCATGAGTTTTGGTGATGATAACTTAAGTTTGACCAAATCCTGAGATGCCTCGAGCAGACTAAGTGCTGTCAGTAGGAGAGCGGCTCCCTTGGAGAAGTCACATGCATGTTTGACTTTTTTTATCGGACTTTAGATTTTTAGTGTTCTATATGGTTTATTTGAATTATCAAAATTTTAGATATATCAAATTATGAGAGATTAGAAAGTTAGCATTTTGCTAAAATCACCGAAATCGTGATTTTCTTCTTCGACGGGAGAGTTGACTTTTTATTGGTAGAGATATGATTTTTTTGATATTTTTATTGGATTCAAATGGGGGGTACTTCCTTATTTACATGTAATATCTTAAGTTAATACTTAAATGATATTCAGGTAAATAAGGGGATCCTGAAACCCTGCCTGAATAGGTATCAGGCGAATCGCGAATCGGGTTTCCCCTGATCCGCACCGATTCGCCCGAATCGGCCCGATCCGATCCGGCACGCCAAACCCTGTCAGGATAACAGAAAGCTCTTATCTTTTCTTTAACAGAATCTAAATGTAATTATTATGTTTTCCGTGCACCTTTCTTTTGTTCAATTATATATACTTTTATTCTCCATTCATTTGTCAATTCTACTGGATGCATTAGTTGTGTATTTTTATATAGTTTTTGGTGTTTTTGCAAAGTGTGGTAACTTTATGCAGTTTGAGCTTTATTTGCAAGAATTTTTGTTTTATGTGTTTCTTTTGAAGCCTTGAACTTGAATTGCCTTAATCTTTTTGTCTTTAGTGATAGGGAGATCCTGGTTTTTGCAGTTATACATCTATTTGTGAAAAATTGCAGGTTGGATTGAGTGGGATGGAGAGCGTTTTGAGTTTGAAAATGCCCCATCATACTCTGAAAAGAACTGGGGTGAAGGCTTTCCAAGAAAGTGGTTTTGGGTAAGTATTTTTGGTTTTTTTTTCAGTTAGGAGGTGAACTATGTTGAACTGATCTCAATGGCTAACTAGTGAGGATGGTCCTCTAGCAAAGAAGGTTCTCCCTACATGAAAATTTCGCTATATATTGTAAAAGTAAACCATTAGCTCATGGTTTACAGAACCTGAACCAGATGGGATGGGTTGTCACCAGTCTGGTTCAGTGGGTCCAGGGCCTCACCTGGTGGTCCCTGAAAAGGAAAGAAGTGGTTGAACTTTTTGAGAAAAAAGAGTAGAAAGTTAGGAGAAGTTTGAAATAAAGCAAGAAAATGGATATTTCTTAGGTGATTTTTGTGACTTAGTATTTATTTCACTTTTTATTTATTTGAAGGTAGAAATAAGTTATTTTACATAATGTAAGTAGTTCTTAGAGATGGTAGTCTTGTTTATTAAGTGGCTTAATGACTTGTTCTAGTGAATTTATGGTTGAATTCTCAAGTGAAGCCCTAACGATTTGACTAGCCTCATTTCTTTTTTTTAAAACTTGATATGCAAGTATATGAGGGAGCTGGTGGAAACCAGACCTCAAATGATTGAACCAGCTGGCTCCCAGTCTGAATGGGACTGGGAGTGGAACCGTCCTCCTCCTGTTCCAGTTTTGCAAATCTTGCAATCATTACTTGGTTTTAATTTCTCATGAATCATGAAATCCTCAATTAATTCCTTGATTCTTGTTTCCTCCTTGGACAATATTGCTAGTTGCTTGCAGATGTTAGAAATTGTGCAACTTACATCCTACCACATGGCTAAAATGTTTGTCAGTTGCTACTTGAATATCATGCTTATTATTTTCGTATCTTCACCTTGAGAGTTGTTGTGCCTTTTTTGCTTTTGCATCATATAAGGCATTGGTTGATTATTGTCTTTTGCAGGTCCAGTGTAATGTCTTCGAAGGTGGTAGTGGAGAAATAGCTTTAACTGCAGGTGGAGGATTGAGGAAGCTACCTGGATTATCAGATATATATGAAAGTGTTGCTTTAGTATGTTGCCTTAAAGTTCCTTCTATTTGAATACCTATCAAATCATGCTATCAAAAATTCATTCCATTTCAATTTCTAGCCAATCGTTCTTGGACTCTGTTTATTTTAAGTATGACAGTTGTCAAGGTTAGACTTTATACCATGGTTTGGCGTATCGAATCGGATCGGCCCGATTCCCCCGAATCGGGGCGAATCATGGAAAACCGATTCTCGATTCATCGATTCGGTCCGATTCGCCTCATATATATAATATTATTATATCATATTAGTAATATATATTATACATTATAAATATATATATATGATATATTATATATATAATATATTATACCCATGAGAATCGATCGATTCGGATCGATTCGGGTCGATTCGGGGGGAATCGAATCGGATCAGGGCGAATCCGATTCGCCCCGAATCGGCGCACCAGCAAACCATGCTTTATACAAGCAAAGCTTTGTCCAGGATTAATGCCAACTGGAAGCCTGAAAAGAATGCATTCTTTGGATTTGAAAAACTGATTTTCAACTCGAATTTTTACTCATGAACCTTCTCCTACTCATACAACTCAGACATGCAGTAAACAAAGTTGTTTCATGTGGTGGGTACAAATCTCCTTGATACGGAAAAGTCAATTTAAGAGCATCTTCACCATCAGCCTATAACTTCTATATCCCTTCTAGATAACATTCTTTATATCTAGCCCCACAACATAGATTGCTAGAAATAGATGTCCTTATCCCAAAATTCAAAAGAACAACCATCATAAATAACTGCTCTAGGATTAAGTGGTTTTTTTTAAAAAGAAAAAATTTGAGAACATTTAAAAATCATCTAGTAAAATAAAATATTTGGAATTTAGAACAAGAATTAATGTAACAAATTGTATAAAGAATGTAGTAAAACAACTTTTAGGTGAATCTAAAGGGAAAAGGAATGTAGAAAGAGAGACTTGTGATGGAGTGAGAAATCCACAATACCATTAGAGCAAAAAGAGAATGTTTTAAAGCTTGGCAAACTAACAAAAATATCAAACCCTAGAAGCATATAAAATAGCTAAAAAGAAGGCTAAGAAAAAGTTAGTGAAGCTAAATCCAAGACACTTGAAGAATTGTATAATAAATTAGGAACCCAAGAGAGTGAAAAGGACATATTTAACTCGCTAAATAAGAGAAATGAAAACTAGATATTTAGATCATGTTTGTTGCATTAAGGGTGAAGATCAAAAAGTTTTAGTTAAGGACCTTGAGGTTAAAGAGATAGTGTAGCTATTTTAAAAAATTATTGAATGGAGATTGTTTAAAGATTTCTCTTTAGAAGGGGACTAAGGGTCAACAAAATTTGATAAATATCAATATGTCATGCATATTAAGACATCAAAATTGGGTAATGCTTTAAGAAAAATGAAAGTGGGCAAGGACTTAGGACTAGATCGCATACTTATTGAAGTATGGAAAGACTTAGGAGAGATTGGTATTAAGTGACTAACTAAACTTTTCAATTAAATTTTGAAGGAACGGAGGATGCCAGAAGAAGAGAAAAAGTGTGCAGTTCATTTCTATAAACACAAAGGGGATATTCAAAGTTGTAATAATTATCGTGAAATTAAGTTTATGAACCATACTATAAAACTTTGGGAAAGGATAATTGAGAAAGTATTCGACGTATGACTAATGTATCAGATAATTAGTTTGATTTTATGTCGAGTAGATCTACTACAGAAGCTATTTTCTTATAAGGCAGTTAATGGAGAAGTATAGAGAGATAAAAATAGATTTATATGGTTTTTCTTGATTTGGAGAAGGCGTATGATCGAGTACCGAAAGAATTGATTTGGTGGCATTAAGAAGGAAGAGAGTCTCTTAAGGATATGTTGTCTTGGTTCAGGATATGTATGAAAGTGCTACCACTAGCATGAGAACTATTGTTGGAGAGACTTGTGAATTTTCGGTCACTATAGGTTTGCATCAAGGTTCTGCACTACGTCTGTATCTCTTTGCTCTGGTTATAGATGATGTAACAAAATAATTGCATGATGATATCTCTTGGTGTATGTTATTTACAGATGATATTGTCTTAATTGATAAGAGTATTGATGGATTGAATCTTAATTTAGAAAGTTGAAGGCATGTCTTGGAGTCTAAAGGTTTAAAAATCAGTAGGAGCAAATATGAGTTTATGCATTGTAATTATAGTAACGAGAGGGTGTTATAGGAAGATATAGTTCTAATTGATGGACAAAATTTTTCTAAGAGTAGTAGCTTTCAGTACTTAAGGTCTATCATTCAAGAGAATGGAGAGATTTATGACAATGTTGCATATAGGACTAAGACAAGTTGGTTAAAATGGAGAAGTGCATCAAGAGTCCTTTGTGATCGTCGTATACCCGTGAAATTTAAAGGAAGTTTTATAGAATGGCTGTGAGGCCTGCTTTGTTATATGGTACCCACTATTGGCCAGTACGAAAGAAACACATTAACAAGACGTGTGTAGCAGAAATGAGAATGCTGAGATAGATGTGTGGTAAGACTAAGAAAGATAAAATTGGGAATGAGCGCTTCCATGAGGACTTGGGGATAGTTCCAATTGATAGTAAAATGAGAGAAAATAGACTTAGGTGGTTTGGACACGTGTACCGTCGCCCTAACTTGGCACCGGTTAAAAGATGTGACCAAATCTTAATGGATGCTAGGAAAAGAGCTCGGAAAAGGCCTAAAACGAGATGCCCTGATATTCTTCTTGGGTTTAAACATGAATATAGCACTTGATAGAAATCTTTGGCTGAATAGGATTCATGTAACCAATCCCCAATAATGGGATAAGACTCTGATGACGATGATAACATTCTTTATATCCCTTCTTACAAGTTGGTTTTCAGCATTGCTAATAGGCTTCTCTGAGCTATTGATATGGGACATTTACCCATCTACTCTAAACAAACAATGGTTACTGATATTTCTCCTAGAGTCCAAGTGAAGCCCAGTTTGTCTATTTGACCTCAGAAGCAGGCATGTTGGAGGTACATGTCAATAATGCTGTCTGGATGGTAACTAGGCAGAGTTACTTGTGCTGTGTGATTCATTTACCTGTATGGAATGAACAATTTTTGTGGTCCCAAAGCATCTACCCTGGAACCGACAAAGAAAATAAGAAGATCAACAGATAAATGTGGTAAACAAACTGACAGTTGAATGACGTAAGGTACTTTGTTCAAAGTGGCTGTTTATCTTTCAATTAATGAGAGCAAATCTAAGGAGTTCTAATAACTTCAACTTTCTAATTTTGCAACAATTAAATGCAGTGATGATCATGCTATGGACTGGCTATTAAATATCAGAGGGGATATGTATCAAATGTCTGGTTAGCAAGTCTGCTATACTTGACCTTGATCTGCACATCCATTGAATATGACTATTGATAATGTACATCAGTGGCATGATTAATATGTGAAGCATCCTTTTTGGCAGCATTATCTGTTCTCTAATCTTTTATGCTTTTGGTTTTCCTTGTAATACCTGCTTGTCAAGGTGTTGGAAAAATTACCTAAAATAATTATAGTCAAATGATGGCCAGAGAGAAAAGTTCCCCTCATTCTTTGTGTTGCTTATTGACTTCACTTCTCATCTTGATCAAATTATCTGTTCACCACGAAGTAGAGATGCTGCTTAATGTTGCATAATGCTGAGATGATGTGTAATTACTTTTCTTCCAAAATCCATAACGTGTTTGGATTTAATGTAGGTAGGAGTGCACTTTGGTGGAACCTTCTATGAATTTGTGCCTTGGAATGGTACTCTTAGTTGGGAAATCTCTCTCTGGGGTTGCTGGAAAATTTCTGCAGAAAATAAGTCATTCGTGGTGAGTAGATTACTCTTTGCATTCGAATGTGGTTGATGCTGTGACATCAAGTTTTCTGTTGATTTCTGTCATGTAACTTTTTGAAGGTACAATTTGGTCTTATGCACATTTTTTTATGGGATATGAATGATCATCCCAGGGGTTCACCTATGGGCTGTACCTTCTAGTCCAGTGGGCTAGTCCAAGGAAATCATTTTTCATACTTATCTTTGTGTTTTCCCGATGAAATAATTCAGTTCCTGCATCAAAACTTGCAACTTTTGTGCTCATGGATTAACAACTTATTTATGGGGAAAGGTTATTAAAACTTACTCTATTCCAAGTTATCCATTACTGCAGCTTTTCCTCGGGGACCTTTCCAATTTTAGCTGTGCTGCCCCACTTAAGTCTAACCACCTGAAATAACATTTGATCGCCTTTATATATATTTATATCAAGAATCTTTATGGCTGTCCCCCATCACTTCCAATGGTCTTCACTAAATTGGAAATATTCCCTTCATTGTCTCCTACTAGACACAACTTAGGTGTAGCAACTAGATGTCCTCAAAGCTTCTGCTTGTTTTCACAGAGAATTTCCTAACCAGTCATTTGCGAGTACATTTTTAACTATGAAAAGAATGTACTGTGGCGTTTTTTTTGGTGTGTGCCCCATGCCAAGCCAAGGTGTTACCCTCGGAGTGAGTTTTGTCCATGAACCTCAACAAGTGAAGGGGAACGGACCTGTGTTCTTAAGTGCATGGGCACCTTCTGCTGTTAGCCAGTATTGGTCTGACCCATGCTACAGAACATCCCCCTTACGGAGGTGAGCATGATCCTTAAACAGTAGTGTCTGCAGAAGATGCCATTTATTAACTATGTTGCGGATCTTTTTTTGGTTCGTGTGGCCCACTATTGAGTTATTGTCGCTAGAGGAAAACTGCCTCAACAAAGAAAGGGGATGAGCCCATCGTCTTAAGCGCATGGAACATTTACATCCAGGATCATGAACGAAAAAATAAGAAGTAATAATATGCCAAAAAAAATTCCTTCCTTTATTTTTTCATGCAGCTTGTTGTCTGGTTTATTGTGTTTCCTCGACCAGGTGGAATTAGAAGCCACTACAGAAGATCCAGGAACTCCATTGCGGGCGCCAACCACTGAAGCGGGATTAGTGACTGCATGCAAGGATACTTGTTTTGCTGATCTCAGGTTGAAATTATGGGAGAGAAGATATGATGGCAATAAGGGCAAGGTAACTTTCTATTCCTTTTTTTTTGTTTTCATAGATCAAGGTAATCTTCTGTTCCTTCCATTCCATAGTCCTGACATTTGCCAAACAGCATCTATAGCTTGTGAAGGTGGTTCTATCTGATGAACATTCTGGATTTTGCTCATTCTCATTCTCATCATTATCTTTTTCTTCTTCTTCTTCTTATTCTTCTTCATGTTTGTGGGTTTGGTTTGCAGTTAATCCTCGACGTAACCAGTAACATGGCAGCTGTGGAAGTAGGGGGCGGGCCATGGTACTCCGCCTGGAAGGCCACTTCGACCTCCCCGGAGCTCATCCGCCAGGCTGTGGGGCTGCCAATCGACGTTGAAGGACTCGTCCCCATTCCCTTTCTAAAACCCGCTGGCCTTTGATCTTGCCCAATTGATGTTGAAACTAAGCTATCCTCGTGAGGATAGAGGATGCTTGCAGAATCAATAAAGTTTACGATGACTTAAATGTAAAACTCTCTGATATTAGTTTGTAATTGATTTTGGTGTTGACATTTCTTGAGATTTATAATATAGGGCCTTTGCATACACACCCCTTTTAGGGTGAAGATAGCGTTGAAATTTTGGAATATCAGTTGCATTTGTATGTTCTTTGACATGGGTTTGATAGTGGCGAAAGCGAACGTCGTCTTTATCGTGATCTTTCATCATAATACCCCTGAAATATTGTATCTTTTTTTTGTCGGTCACTACTTAAAAGATTCCGATAGCTTCTTCATGAGAGGTGATGAAAAAGATAACAGTTTAATTCACATAAGAAAGGTAGATGTGTAAATTGCTACTTGCTAGAATTTCACACTTTTTTTACGCTAAGAGGGGCATTTGCGTCGTGTTCTTTACAGTAATGTGAGGCTAATGTAGAAGGGCAGCATCACCCGACGGGTGAGGAAAGAAGGGGAGAGGAATTTTGAGATTCTAAAAGATCGAACTATAACATTTTAAATGTATCCTGCATCAACAGATATTACTAACTCATAAATTTCAAAATCTATGGATATCAATAAGGGAAAAGATTATTGCCCTCCCAAAAGTCTGCACTCTTGTCTTTCTCAAGTACAAAGGGTTCACCCCCTTGTATCTAGGATAGAAAAGAGGATGGATCTGTTGGACGAAAAGTAAGTGCAACTCTATTAATAAAGCATTAACATCACTAGTGATATGGGATTTGTGGCGGAAGATATCTTCAATAGAGACATGAAGACACTTAGTTCCAACAAGAATTTAATTTCATATTCATACTTCTCCGGCTCCAACATGTTTGACCTAGGGATTAATTAATTAGTCTCTAAATAGTGACATTTGCAAGAACGTTCGTGATCGGCGACTTACTAGTGAGTCTGGATTGTCTAACTTGGTTAGGACTTCTCCTGATTTTTCGACCGCCAACTTGCCAACATGATAAATTGGTGATTTATGTATATATATATATATATATATATGTAAATAATATTATTTAATTAATTTTAAATATTTTTTTAAAAATTCACTTTGACCTATGGTGAAGTAGTCAATTGAAGATAACAAATATATCAAAGGGGAGATCCCGGAAGGAATGTATAAGAAGGGAAAAGAGTTTTGTATATATACCCCCTCTTAGAAGATATTGCATGAGAATCTTTTTTTTTATTTTCATTTGTGTTTATACCTCTCTTGGGGATACAAAATGGTTTCAAAGACCTTGCCATAACTTGTCCGTCCTTTCACTTTTGCATAAAGAGACCCTACCTCAACCTCTCCTAATGAAATCAAAGAATATGCTCAGAATATTCTTTTGCCCTCATTATGAATGAGGGTATATATGTAAAAGTGAATAAATATTTCAAGCATCTTCTTAATGTCTACCACAACCAAGGTTTGTTGTGTTGGTGTATCGCATCGACCCGGGTTTCTCTGGAGAAGGTACGGTACACCGGCGTACCGCCACGAATCACCTCCGTCTCCCCCCCCCCCCCTTCGGTCCCCTCCCCCCTCCCCTCTGGTCACCCCTCCCCTCTGGTCCCCTCCCTCCCCTCTGTCTCGCCCTCCACCCTCCCTCTTCAGTCCCCCCCCCTCCAGTCCCCTCCTCTCCCTCTGTCACGCCCCCCTCCCCCTCTATCTCGCACATCCCTCCCCTCTGGTCACCCCCTCCCCTCCGGCCACCTCCTCCCCCTCCAATCCCTTCCCTGCCCCTAAGAAGCCGACGGAGAGGACGAGGGCAGATGGCGCAACGAAGAGCAACGCGTTGGCGGTGGCGAGGGCGTCGACTTCTCAAGGGCCGCACAATGGCGGCGACGGAGAGGGATCCTCCCCATGGCGAGGCGGCGAGCGCACGCGCGAGAGAGAGAGAGGGATCGCGGGAGAGAGGGACGAGAGGCCGGGAGGAAGAAGAAGGTGGGAAGAGGGGGAGACTGTACCAACCGTGCATGGTATTGTCTTTTGATAGGCACGATGCAACATGGCCAAACCGTACCAGTATGGTGCGGTTTGGCCAACCATGACCACAACAAGTTACAACAAAGTTTTTGAAGTCATTGTATTTGTATCCACAAAAGGTGTATGCGTGTAAATACAAATTGAAGAAAAATTCTCAAATATTTGATCTTCTTAAGGGGTATATATGTAAAAAAAACTCTAAAAATAATAATAAAAAAAGAATCTGGCGCCTTAGACCAACTCGACCATCTCAAGGGTTAGCAACTTAGCATTGTGGCATCTTATTTCCCATAATTTTTTTTTACCACACTAAAACTTCTCTATCCATGGGAAAAGATAGTTGTCCTTGAGCAACTATCTTATCCAGTCTAGGTACAATCTTGAAGGACCCAGAGCACCGTCATAATGCAAGGTCCCCTAAGGTTGTACCTATGGCCAAACTATATAATTTAGGAAGAATTAATTGTTGGTCCCTGGCAGGGATCTGACATTATTTTCAAGTCCCCGTCAGGTTTCCCGTGCCGTTCAATCCCTATTTTATGCAGGATTTATTTTTAGGTCCCTGTCGTTAACCCCCGTTACCCCCCCCTCCCCCACAACTGTTTCACCTGCGAAAATGTGTAACCACATAATTACATACTTACAGAGTTACATGTGTAACTACGTAAGTATGTAAATCTTGTAACTGCGTAAGTACGTAATTACATACTTATATAGTTACATATGTAACTCTGTAAGTATGTAATTACATAGTTTTTTACGCTTGTGTAACAAGATATGAAATAGTTACACAGTTAAATGTGTAACTGCGTAAGTATGTAATTACCTAATTACCTAGTTTTACTCTACGAAAGTCTATTTGTAAGTACATACTTACACAGTGTGTAACTGCGTAAGTATGTAGTTACAGAGTTACATGTGTAATTGCGTAAGTATACAATTCCTGTTACTATGTAAGTATGTAATTACATACTCATGCAGTTACATATGTAACTCTGTAACTACATAGAGATTTTGTAAGTTTGTAACTCTGTAACTAGGGCATACCTAGTTACAGACTTACATGGTTTCAGAAGAACTTACCTAGTTATCAGGGCTTACCTAGTTAGTAGGCTTACCTAGTTACAAAATTACATATGTAATTCTTGTAACTGTGTAAGTATGTAATTTTTGTAACTGCGTAAGTATGTAATTTTTGTAACTGCGTAAGTATGTAGTTACAGAGTTACATGTGTAACTCTGTAATTACATGTAAGTGTGTAATTACACATGTACATATTATGTAACTACACATGTAACTCTGTAACTACATACTCTGTAACTACACATGTAATTACAGAGTTACATAGTATGTAACTCATGGACTCTGTAACTAGGTAAGTCCCTAGTAACTAGGTAATTACAGAGTTACATAAAGACTTAACTGCGTAAGTATGTATTACACATGTAACTCTGTAACAGAAAGACTTAACTGCGTAAGTATGTAATTACACATGTGACTCTGTAACAGAAAGACTTAACTTCGTAAGTATGTAATTACACATGTAACTCTGTAACTAGGTAAGTCTCTGGTAACTAGGTAAGTCTTTCTGAAACTATGTAAGTTCTTTCAT
Source organism: Colocasia esculenta (assembly GCA_014218235.1). Classification (NCBI taxonomy): domain Eukaryota; kingdom Viridiplantae; phylum Streptophyta; class Magnoliopsida; order Alismatales; family Araceae; genus Colocasia; species Colocasia esculenta. The sequence continues at coordinate 19,270 of JACBKR010003276.1, forward strand.
CTATAACTATGTAACTCAGGGACTTAAAAATAAGTTTCCCAAAATCAAAGACTGATTGGTAATTCTCCCAATAAGTAAGTAAATACTTATTTCTGTAAATTATTAAGTATTTACAGAGTTACATGTGTAATTGCATAAGTATGTAATTACATACTTACGCAGTTACAGAATTTACATGCTTACATAATTATGCATGTAACCCTGTAAGTATGTAATTATGCAGTTACACACTTTCGCAGGTGAAATAGTCGTTGGGGGGGATAACGGGGGGTTAACGGCATGGACCTAAAAATAAATCCTGCATAAAGCAGGGACTGGACGACACGGAAAAATCTGACAGGGACATGAAAATAATGTCAGATCCCTGCCAGAGATCAACAATTAATTCTCTCTATTATTTATTTGCTAAACAAATTGCCGACCACACTAACACAAACTCCTTTTTCCATGGAGAAAAGATAGTTGTTTCAGAGCAACTATCTTGTCCGGCCCATACTATGGTTGGCCATATCGTACGACAGTGGTACGGTCGATCCGACGCATGCTAAGGCATTTGCGAGTCATGGCACTGTCGATCCCTTGTGCTCAAAATCGATTGATCAATTTCATCTTATTGGTCAACCGATTCATCTAATGAGCATCCCCGGTGCCCAACAAGCCAACGTCCAAAATCGGTTGACCGATTTATCTTGATTAGGCAATCGATTTTTGTCAGGGTGGCAGTTTGGCGTCCAGATCTCATGCTCTGTTTGATCTTTAAAGAGAGATAAAAAATGATCGACTGACTTGACATTTTCAGTCGATCGATCAATATGATACGAATCAATCCGAACAGTGCCAGAGAAAATTTGAGTTGACCGGTATACGCAGTATAACCGACCTTCGCCCAGACACAATCTTGAAGAGCCCACAACGTCATCATAGTGCAAGGCCCCCTAAGGTTATGCCTATAACCAAGTAATATAGTTGCTCAGCTGGCACAAATTAAGTATCACCTATTCCCATGAAATCAATTAAGAATTTCATTGTCACATCATATCATCTACTCCATACTCTGAAATATTTATTTATTTTTATTCACTAAACTCTAAATTATATGATTGAGTGTTTTTTGACCTTTAAAAGGGTTAATTATCTGATATCTCTACAAAATTAAGAATTATCACTATATGTTTATTTTTATAGAATCTACTCTAAGGTTGGCAGTACCGCGTGTATGGGCCGACTTGGACTTTTCCTAGTACAGTTTGAATTGATCAGTACCGTATCGATCGGTCGACTAAAAATGTCAAGTCGGTCGACCATTTTTGTCTCCCTTTGAAGACCAAACAGACTATGGGATCTAGATGCCAAATTGCCACCTTGATAGAAATCGGTCGATCGATTTTGAATTTTGGCTTGCTGGGCACCTGGGGGCGCTCATTAGATGAATCGGTTGACCAATAAGATAAAATCGGTCGACAGTGTCTTGGCTCGCAAACGTCTTGGCATGCGCCGGATCGGCCGTACCACTGCGATATAGTATGGTACATCCAACCATGATCTACTCGTATATCCTTAAAATTCAAACAATTCTCATTGTACGTCTACCATCGACGGTCCGTCATAGTCATTAACTGAGATGCTAATTAGAAAGATTAACACATATCGAAACTATAGTTAAGGTAATTTGCATTGGGCTTCACAATGTCTTTGAATAGTTATCAGGTTGTGGTGCTGTTACTTTCTATACTCGACAGACTGGATCCGAACCCGCTATCTATTTTGTGACGCCTTCTCCTTCCTCTTCTTATCACTGCATCTTCGACACTGTCGACAGTGCATAGGCGACGGTGGTGGCAATGTCAGGTGATTGGTAGCGACGACTAGCAGTCAGTGATGATAGATGGTGGAAAGTTATAACAACTTATAGTGGACTTAAAAATTAAAAGTTTAGACTAAAAAATATAAAATTTAGACTTTAAAATAATATCTTTAGAGTTAATTAAAAATACACGATTGCACTTTTAATAGTAACTTAAACTTATAAATACAAATGTTGAAGTCAAAACTGTATAGTATCCTTAGGATTTACAAATTATTGATTGGACTTTTATAGTGATAAATTGGGCTCATATACTTTTGAACTCAAAATACTTCTCTTAGGGTTTTAAACTATAGATTGGGCTTTTAGTAGTTACTTTAGACTAATAAATAATAATTTTAGATGTTAAAACAATGATTTTATATTAAGAGCGCCAATGTTTTTGCCGCTACCTGCCAACTCGTACAACATCCAACATAGTGCTATTAGGACTGCTGCATATCATTGCACTGAGTGTAAGATGCAAGTACAATACATTTTTCTAATTCAAAATTCAACTAAAAGCTGTTACAAAACAATCTTTCTCACTGTTAGTTAAAATGCCTCTACAGTCTCTCAGTCTATTTAAAACCGTCAACCTAACGTAATAATTTTTAGATCATATTTGGTATTAAGATAGATCGGAGATATAATGACCTCCCACAGATTATATTGGTAGTTGAATAGATTAGAGATAGAATGAGGATATCTCCGTAATCTCAAAAAATTGGAGATATCCTCATTCTATCCCTAATCTATCCAAATACTAAACATAGTTAATGTTGATCTCCCCACCCTAGCTTATTGCATTGCTTCCCAACTCTCTCGGGGAGGGGACACCATGGACCTGTAGTAGTAGTAGTAGTGAGAGATGTAAAAATTTTATTTAGTGAAGTCATCTAAATACATAAAGTGTATCTATAAATTTATTTTGAAATTTCAGTAAAGTCATTCTATTAAAAAAATTAACCAGAGTTAATATAATAAAAAATTTAACCCTTTAAATTTTTTTTAAAAATTAATAAAATTACGGAAATTTCATTAGATATTATGTAAATCCGCCTAGGACGGCGCTACGGACGCCGCCACCCCCCACCAGGCGCTGGCGCTGGCGCTGGTGGCTTATGGTGGCCCTCAACATGTAGATGTCCTCTCGGCGGCCAGACCGCCGCCACCCTCCTCGAGAGGCTTACTGCAACGAGGGTGGTGACAGTAAGTGGATGGCGGGATTTTCTTTACAAATAACACAGTTTTAAATTTTAAGTAGCTAATTAACATCCTAAATGTTTTAATTCATAAAATAGCACTTTTTTGACCGTCAAAAACCACGCCTGGCACGGCCATTAAAAAAGTACTAAAATATAGAAATTGGTCATGGCAGCTATATTAATATCCGTGTTAGCGCTCGTCATGCCGAGAAGGGTCTCGTCAGCAAACTGTTAGCACTCAACATTTGAAAGTGTGGAAGTTATATATCCGTGTATAAAATTAAAATAACTCGAATTATGTAATAATAATAATAAAAGTTTAAAAATAAATGAAAAGTAAATAAATAAGGAGATTAAAAAACAATTCTAAGTGAGAGAATAGAAATCGGACTACCGTCTCATCGAGAGAGCGACTCTCTCAATGAGAGAGTCAATTCTTCTTGACTTAGATTTTTTTAATCTCTTTATTGTTTCTTATTCATTTGATTTTTATTTAATCTTTTTAAAATTTTGTTTTTATTTATTATTACATAATCCTAGTTAGTTCACAATTTTATTTTATTATAATTTTCTTTCATCTTAAACTCTTTTTTTTTTGTTGGTCCATTCACACTTTAAATTTTCTCTATTCAAAGTCTTTAATAATTTTTACTTATTAACTTTCATTTTAAATTTACATTATTATGGTATGCTTAATAAGAGGGATTTTAGAAGGGAAAAAAGTTAAAATTACTATAAGAGCAAATTAAGTCAAATTTTACTTAAGTCATGGAAAGTTAAATTAAGGGCTAACAAATTGGTAAATAAAAGTTCTGTAATCGGTGGGTAAAAAAATGTCAAAATTAAGGGCAAACTTAACAAAATCGGTCATCACATGGCCTATTCACTGGTAAATCGGTTCTACATTTTAGTGTTTATTTTAATGGTTGCGCCAGCAAATAGGGTGGCTTTGACGGTAAAAAGATGTTATTTTATGAATTAAAATATTTAGGATGTTAGTTAGCGAATTGAAAATTTAAATTGTGTTATTTTTAATATTTGGTCTCTGGCAAAGTACTGATATTATTTTTCAATCCCTGTTAAAATTTTCAACACCGCATGATCCCCATTTTTTGCGAAACTTATTTTTAGGCCCCTCTGAACATAACTATGTAAGTATAAAACTATATAAGTTATGTAAGTATGTAAGTGTGGGGGTGTTTTCTTTGTTTGGTAATGACCCGAGCAGGATCTCCATTGAGAATGGGGAGAGAACGGTAGTCGGTGCGAACGATGACTTGCAAAACGGAAGTACGTCAGGGGGACCCAGTTGGTGAACCGGGGGAACCCTCCAATACCTAACTCAGATATGACTGTGAAAAATGGCTTGAAGGAAAGAGTTCCCTTGATGTGTGCTCTCGCGCATAGGCAATTGTGAGAGTCGAATTCCACGTACCTTTGCGTGAAGGTTCCAATTTCTTATATAGGCGCGGGGCCTGAAGGAGGTTGGAACGTCCCCAACGATCGACGTCCTGAAGGAATGATCGTCGAGTTTCGAAGAAGAGGGATATCTACTTGAGATGTCCCCTGAGGACTTGTGCGTGGGTTGTCCTAGGCCATGGGAAGACGTGTCGCTCTACCCCCCTTTGACGGTTGCAGGAAGGCCAAGGGTTGTCTGCATTGATAGCCAAATGAAGGGGGAAATAGGAGCCCAAGGACTTATTTGTTGAAGCTAGGGGTTATTTACCGAGCAGCTGGTGCTCGGTTGTCACGCCCCCAAAATTCAGGTATCATAATTACAGAGAAAATTCAAAAATTTGAAATAATCCAATCTTATTCATCAACAAAAATCTTAACCAAACACTTCAAGTCACATTAGGGATGTGACATTCAAGTCAATTGTAATGAAATAGAAGGTCAAGCCTTAACAACATAATTAGGGCCCAAAATTTTTTATTACTCGAAAGACAAAAACTCATCAACAGGAAAGGCTCATATTCATGAGATCACCAAAGCTCTATTGTCACGTAATTCATAAAATGATTAACCATAACATGATTCTCTTTTAAAATTTTAAAAATTGACACACCCCTTTACAGTAAATTTTGCTATAGACAATCACATAATCCCAACACATAAAACACAAGGTGATCAATATATGATTCCTTCATCCATGATTCACACTTAGACAAATCATCAATTTATTTCTTTCATTCATTGAATGGTTTGTACAATCACTAATTAAAAAAATACTCCTCACAGATCCGACATGATGATTTACAAACATAATACATGATTTGATCATACATCCAAAATTCAAAATTTAAACTCCTCTAAGGTGCTTCAAACTCCCCAAACAATGGGTCGACTACATGCTAATCAAGCTCCAACTTACCTGAAATGTTAATAGGTTTATGAGCAAACTAGCTCAGTAGGATTTATATCTCATAGTACGGAAAAAATATAAGTAATTAATGTTTTAACAAGCTAAAATTTAAGGATAACAAGTAAGATAATCAAGGCAAGTAGGAAGGAAGATTATAACATGCAAGAGTTGCATATTGCAGGAATTCAAGGTGAATCATGTCATGAAACGATACAAGAGTCAAGCTATGATCCAATCAAGTATGTAACAAGAACAGAAAATCGACCATTTACAAGCAAATCAAACTTATCAAGTCAAGCAAGTGAGTCAAGCATATCAAGTCAAGTAAGCACATCGTGCTTTATTCACATCATATAACAAGAGGCACTTTCAATTTCATATAAAACATAGAGTGTCCAATACCAAGACACCTCTTTTTTTAATTTTGATGCATACTCCCCAGGTTATCAAGTACGTCGGGGTGCTCCTCCCTAGGACGGGATCAGGCCCCATGGTGCAGGCATTTGATCTGGGATATCATCCCAACAATAGTGCCGATTTCAAGGATAAGATGGCCATTGGAGTGAAGAATGACATAATTGTAAGATGTCATGAAAGCCAAGAACATAAGCTCAGATCAAGGAGTTGGCAGAGTTCAAAAGCCATGATGAATCAAGTCATGCAAACAAGCTCAAGGGGGTTTCTATGCATTATCTTTTGATTTCAGATTTAAGACAAGCAGATTCAAAGGTGGAATTTCAGTTAAATCACAAGGAATAGAATCAAGATAATTAGAAGTCATTAGAATAATCTTCATGTTCTTACCACTTTTAACATGTACAAGATATTTTGGTTACTGTCATGCTGGTTACTCTTATATGGGACAGAGCACAAGGTTGTCAGGTACCACAAGGGCCAGTCGAATTAACAGTTGAAGTGGCCATGAGGGCCAGCCGAAGTGGCAGTCAAAGTGTACAAGGGAGAACAGTCAAAGTGGCTGGAAGGGCCAGTCGAATTCACAGTTGAAGTGGCCATGAGGGCCAGCCGAAGTGGCAGTTGAAGTGTACAAGGGAGAACAATCGAAGTGGTCGGAAGGGCCAATCGACCTGTACTTGAACATGAATGAAGAAGAGTCTTTAGTTAACTCAAGGAATGCATCAGACCCAAAGATGCTGATAGAAATAATTCCATGGTGAACAAAAGATTTAGACAAGGATTCCAACAAGGAGGTTGTTGGAACCATCACATGATCAAACTCGAAGGTTGCACTTCCAGTCTAAGGGTTCCAGAATTGCATGGACCAATAGACAGATCAAATGAGTTCCTATTCTGAGAAATATCAAGAACTCTAGACATACTTTCTAGGAACAAGGTCATGTTCCTCAGGAACAAGCTGAAACAAGGTGAGTCTTGCGAGGGTGTAAAGGTCAGGAAATCCTAACACTCTATTGATCAGACATTTAGGCAAATCAAAGGTGTTCCACTAGGTTCTTAACATAGAAAATCCAAGAGTGCTCAGAACATAAACAAGCTTTTAAATTTGTGCCCGAGAAAACCTACCTTCACAACAAGAAAAAGTGGGATTTTCGATGGCAACTTTCGGTCGGAAATTCGTCGAAAATCAGAACAACACTTTTCCAACCACTTTCCGGAGACAGCCAGTCGGGAACAATCCGTCGGAAATTCGGATGGATATTTTCGACGAAAATATATCCATCGGAAAGTCCGACGAATTTTCAGACGGAAAATTTACGTCGGTAAATCCACTTTCCCTTGTAGTGCCTTTTGGGTTGCTCCTTCAAATCCACTCCTATGTTTTGATGTAGAGGCTAGAGGAAGAAGAACTCTTCCAAGCTCCAAGTTTCAAGCTGTAGGATCATCCCTCCAGCTCTGGAGTTTTCCATTTGTGCCAGGTCTCCAAGCTTCTTCAGCAAGTTGCTTTCAAGGAAAGGTAGAAGGGAAGCTCTCAAGCTCCAAGATTACTCTTAGGTCTACTCAGGTTAAGGCAAATGGGGTGTAGAGGGAAAGGCTCCAAACTGCCTTCCGGATAGGAAGATCATAAGGTTCGGCCAAGAAGGGCCATAAGGCTTATTTAAGGGGTCTTTAGTCTCATTTAGGACCATTTCTTTATTCCTATAGAAGGGACAGAAGTGGATAGAAAGTCTAATCTAGCCATACATAGGCAATGCCCAAACCATACCCTATCATACCTAACATTGACTTGGTCTGCAAGAAAGACAGACAACCAAGATCTGTCATACTTAAGGCCATACCCTTGTCATACTTACCCTTGACTTGGTCTAAAAAAGGACAGACCCACCATACCAGGGCCATGTCTATGTTAACTTATTTCTGGGGAAAGGGCAGGGGTAGGTAAGGACCACCCATGCCTTTTTAGAATTTCAATGTCAAAAGACTGGTGTTTAAGGGCTACATCGAATGCTGATGAAGCCACCTATCATTTGTGGAGGGGCTTACTTCGATTGGAGAACAAAATCCTCCATCGACTGTTGTTTAATAGGCTATATTAAAAGGGTCAATTGGTTGGCAAATACGGCTAATCGACACATAGACACCTATCGATTGCTGAGTAACAAGGCAATCGATTGTTGACTAACAGGGCAATTGATTGACATAAACATAATCGATTGGTGAAGGAAAAAAATCGATTATTGAACAACATCGATTGGTCAGGAATATCGATTACTAAACGAAAATATCGATTACTGAACAACATCGATTGGTCAGGAATATCGATTACTGAAGGAAAACATCGATTACTGAACAACATCGATTGGTCAGGAACATCGATTGCTGAAGGAAAATGTCGATTATTGACCAACATTGATTGGTCAGAAACATTGATTGCTGAAGGAAAATATCGATTGGTCATTAGACCATCGATTGCTGAAGAAAAATATCGATTGATCATTAGACCATAGATTGCTGAAGGAAAACATCGATTGGTCATTAGACCATCGATTACTAAAGAAAAATATCGATTACATAGAAGGTAATCGATTGGTACTTTGTCATATACGAAATTTCTGCTTTGACTGACAGTGTTATCTTCTTGACCAGTCGAAGTGCTGGTGGTTAGTGTTCCCCTTTCATGAACTTCCCACTCAACCCAAGACTTCCTTCATTTGCTCCTTTACTTTAATTATCTTGATTGAGGCCTTACTCAATCTTGTCTACTAATTTATCGCCATTTATCTGAGATTTAAAAATTCAAGTTGTTACATCGGTAGCCTTGCCTTGTTCGGTGATGCCTAAAGGCATCATAAGGGCGAAACCTTTGCGGTGTCCGAGGACACATAGTGAATCAAAGAGCTCGGAAGCCCTTGATGCACCCGGGGACGCGTGGTTGAATAGCTGTCGTTTTGCTCCTTCGTTGGGTCATGATGGGCCTGTGAGCCTAGGAGCCATAAAATGGCCTCTACAGTAAGTATTTAAATATGTAACTTGTACTTCACTAATTATGTGAGTTACATAATTATGTAAGTACTTTATAATTATGTAAATATGTAAGTATGTAACTATGTAAGTTATATAAGTATGTAAATATGTAAGTTATGAAATTATATAAGTTATCTAAGTATGTAAATATGTAGTTAGTAAAGTATAAATTACATAATTACATAACTTACGTACTGATATATTTACATAACTTACATATTGGCATAGTTATATACTTAAGTAATTACATACTTACATAATTATGTAGAGAGAAATCTAAAAATAAGTCTCGCAAAAAATAAGAATCATGATTTGCTGGAAATTTTGACAAGAATTAAAAATAATATCATCCTCTGCGAGAAATAACTATTAATTCTTCATATTTTTAGAGAAAACCTCGTCTTCGAGGTGTCCTCACTCTTCTCCAACGTGTTCAGCATCCTGGAGCTGCCGTGGTGCCGTTCTTCGCCATGGCCTTCTTCGGCGACAAGATAGACAGCGAGAAGGTGATGGCCATGCAGCTAGGCATCTGGGGGTTTGCCTCCTACATCTATCTACCAGCATTACCTCGAAGACAGGAAGCTCAAGAAGGAGGTGAGGGACATCAACGAAGCCCCAGCACCATGAAAAGGCATGGCCCCATTGTGAGCTTTGCTGGGGAGGTGAAAGCTTGCTGCTCCTTCCTCCGCATCTTCTTAATTTCTGTCAAATGTTTCTTCAAACTTCTGAATCGCGCAGAGGGTGCAGAGGCTCTTTGCAAGGAGCAGAAGAAACAAGGTGATTCCATGCACCGGAGGAATGGGTGGATTCTTAAAGATGCAATTTTTATGAGCCTGTTGGAACTTTGGAACCATGTAAAGTTGGTAGCTAGCTGCAATATGTTTGTCACGGATGATGAACGTCTGGCAAAAAATTGAACAAGGAGAAGATGGGCATCCAGCTGTCTACAGCTGTTCTCCAAGACAGGCTGAATAAATGCATGGGGTGGTTACATTGGGGGTGTCTTTACTGTTTGGTGAAGAACCGAGCAGACACTCCACAAAGAGAGGAAGGAATCTCTGCCTATGTGAACAGAATCTTGCAAGACAGAACGGTGTCAAAGGGGGCCCGATTGTCTAAACCAGGGAAAACTCTCTAATACTTAAGTCAGAGGTGACTGTGGAAATAAGACGTTCAAGGAGAAGGGTCTTTCGGTGTGTGACTTCGCACATAGGCGATTGTGAGGGCAGAGTTGCCCGTACCTTTGCATGAAAGCCTAGGTCCTTTATATAGGCGAGAGGCCCATAGGGAGTTGAAACGTCTCCAATAGTTGACGCATGTGGGGTGGGGTTTTGGAATAAGAAGCATCTGTTGGAGGCGTCCCTCAAGGTGCCTGTGCGGTAACTGCCCAAGTCGTGGGCACGTGGGCTGCACAACTTTGAAGAGAGTTAAAAGTCGTTGGAGGGCCAAACAGGGTGAATGAATGGTCGTCAACCGAAGGAGCCGAACAAACGCCTTGAGAGCTGTTCGGTGGAGCATGATGGCCGCCTACCGAGCAGCCTATGCTCGGTAGCCCTGCTCTACTTGGAGCTACTTGGAAGCAACTCAACGTCTCCCATGCTCGAAGATACGTGTTGGGCGAGAGCCCTTGACGCATTCAAGGACACGTGTAGAACAACCGCCATCCTGAGCCTTGACGGGCCGTGATGGGCCCGTGGGCCTGGGAGCCAAAAAAATGGCCTCCACTTTCCCCCTCCACTCTCAAGTCTGCTCAAATGTGACCCGAGCACTTGAGAGTGGAAGAGATGTTTCGACATCGCCATGCATTAAATGCGGCGCAAACCGCGATGGGACGCGTAGCGATTTGGCGACGCCACTGGAGCTTCTTTGGAGTCCCCGCTCATGATGGCGGGGCAAGCACGAAGCAGCCCATGCGACTTGTGCAGGCTCCTCGGGATGGCAAACTGCCTTTTCCATGCTTTGAATTTCGTGCCTCTTCCCCCCTCCTATAAGTGGACAGGGGGGAGGCGTGAGAGTGCACCTTACACTCTATTTCTTTAGAAGAGGGAAACCCTTGTGCCTTCTTCCTTCTACGCCCGCTTCTTCCTCTCCTTTGTTCATTCCTTCCCTCCCCAACTCCGACACTGATGGTGCAGAGGGAAGGAAAGGCAGTTGTTGAGGCGAGTGAGCATCCAGTGATGGGGGCGAAGAATATGAAGTATTGATATTTCAAGGGCCTCTGCGGGCGGTTTCGTATCAGGGAGGAATATGATATCATCTTGATGCGGGAGGATCATACGTACTTGACGGACAAGTCCGGATGCTTCGTGCTCTCTCTGGACCTTTTGAAGGTAGGTTACGGCTGCCG
>JACBKR010003277.1:0-33096 GCA_014218235.1 Colocasia esculenta
ATGGTCAAGTGTGACCCGAAAACATGTCTCATGCGCGATTCAATTACCCATCTTATAACTCTCTAACTAATGAATTTTAGATAAAACGTTCAACACGAAAGATGACGAGACAACTAGTAGAAGAACTTTTATGTTGGGGGGTTGATCAAATCCGTCTTGAATCCTGAGAAAAACAGATGAAGAACAAAAGTCAAGTGTAGCCCGAAATCCCAGTATCATGCAGTGACTCTATTCCCACGCCTGTAACTCTCTAACCAAGGACCTTTGGACAGAACGTCCAACATAAAAGGTGATCTTGACTCCACTAAGAAAACTTGTGAAGGATTTAGTCAATTCAGTCTCTAATCACGTGCATAATAAGAAGAACGGAAAAACCCTGACAGTGCGCGACTTCGGAAAACACTTATAACTCAACATATACTCATTAGAATTCGAATGAAACCAGTGGGAAACGAAGGTAACGTGATGCTCTACACATTGGTATAGGATATATTAAGTTTGGCCCGAGAAAACCTACCTTCTGGTTGAAGAAGTCTCATTTTTCCAGAAAACCCGAGTTCAGACACTCGGAGGAAAACGCTTACTGCTCCGTGTATACTGCATGGAATTTGAGAATTCCACTTGGGTTAGAATGTTGCCTTGACCCTCTTTCCAGGGGTATAAGCCTTGCAAGGTTTGGTTTATGTTTGACTCACCTTCAGTCGACTTCAAGATGATGGTCTGTGCAGGTCGCAGCAGACGAAACAGGAAGAAAAACGACTTGGTGTGATGATCTCCTGCTCCCCAGCCACCAAGAACTTCTCCACACGACCCCAGTAAGTTCTAAACTCGTTCTTAGTTTTGGTGAAGAGTATTTAAGCAACCATGGTTTTTTAGGAGTCCTATATAACTAGGAAGCTAAGCTGCGGTTTTGACAGGGCAGTTTCGTATCTTTGAGGATTCCTTCCTCCCTTAGAGTGTGTGAGGCTTTAGAAACCTCCCACCATAGATAGGCACGAATTTGGGTTGCCAAGAATGCATGATTGCATCCCAATTCAACTCAATTGCCTCTTTCCAATTTCAGCCTATTTAGAGTTACGAATTTCCTGCATTCTCTAGCTTTATTTGATTATTGGGTCAATGATCCATTGACCCGCTTATGATATTGGGTCATTATATATAATGTTGGAAGTCCCTCCAACACTTTTATTAAATTTATTTCTTTATATATAAAATTTCCGGGTGCTACAAGGGAAGTTAGGTTAACGTCACATAGTTGTCGTCAGGAACAATGTAAACGTCCATCGATAGTGTCATTTATAGCTTGCCCAAATTTAAGAAATTTAGAAATAATAAACGCCACAAGTGTATGTCGTTAACAAGAATTAAATGGCAGGCGATCTTGCCTCTAACAGGACTTAACGCCAAGAGATGTTGACGCCAAATTCCTTGCAAACCAGCATTCAAATTCGTGCAGAAATAAACATACAATTTGCAAAATAACTTAAGAAAATTTTCTAGGGCACTACAGAAAAGCTATGCAGACAAGAGAAGAAGGGATTACGAATTTTAGATTGGAGATCATGTAAGGCTTAAAGTATCCCCGACCTGAGGATTTCAAAGGTTTGGGATGAAATGCAAGTTGAGACCAAGATTCATAGGTCCGTTTGAAGTTTTGGATAGAGTTGGCGAGGTGGCATATCGTTTGGCATTACCTCCTCAGTTTTCTACAGTACACAATGTTTTCCATGTGTCAATGCTAAGGAAGTACGTGTATGATCCGTCACACGTAATTAGTTATGATGATAAAAAGATATGACCTACGAAGAAAGGCCGGTGAAGATATTGGACAAGAATTGCAACAACTTCGGAATCATCTATACCTGTGGTCAGATACTTTAGAGAAATCACGAAGTCGAAGAAGCCACGTGGGAACCCGAAGCAACAATGCGACGGAATTACCCAGAATTATTCAGTAAGTCATTCTTTCTCTTACATCATATGATTTGGGGACCAAATTCTTCTTAGAGAGGGAGTGTAGCAACTCTGATTTTTAATCACAAATAATATTAATTAATTAATAAATGTGATCAATAGAATTATATTTGAAAAAGAGAGAATAAATGAAATAAAGGAAATTAAATCAAAGCCCAATAAGATAATTAGGAATGGGTTGTAATATTGGTCCAAACACAAGAATGGGCTCAATTGTGAAGAGCCCATCATAGGATGGGAGCTAATTAAGTGAAATTCGTACTAAAAGAGTAATAAATTTAAAAGCGTTAAGATAAATAGTAAATGACCTATATATATCCTAAAAGGAGTCCTACACTTATCCTACCCATTGCCTATGGAATTAGACCTCTCCTCATCCCATTAGGTGGATAAATGCCAGAAAATACGATGATAACTATGAAATTCGGAATTGGGAGGAGAAGGAAGAGTTTTAGACTAATAGGACTCTTACACTAGCTAAAACACCTCTAATTCGCCCCTACCAAGCCATAACTCGTTGCTGAGCTCTGGACAACGAGAAGGAAGGCTGAGGGCGAGGATCAAGAAGAGGAAGTGCCGGAGCAAGGGGCTTTCTTTCTTCCCTTTTCGTCATCAACCCTAGGTTCCATTACAGCAAGAAAAGGTAGGCATCTCTCAAGCACAATCGTGAAACTTAACCCTAGGTAGTCCATGCACCCCTCTTTGAAAGCCCCATGATTTCTCTATTTTTGTCGTGCTCCATGATGGAGTATTAATTCGTCTAATCTCTGTCATCTTCATGCACCCGAACTTACATCTTTGCCTTCAATCCATGCATGTACATGATCCCATGCCATGCGAATATTTTTCATAATACTACATGCTATTAGCTTTCAAATGCCAATAGTTTCCCTAAATTCCATCATGTATCCTTTGCGAATTAATTCGTTTTCTATGAACTCTGCACGTTTAGGTCACCGAAATGTAACCTTGTTAAAGCATGCACAAACCTTGTCTGTTTTCTAATTACCTATACATGTTGATAGAACTACGAGTCTACTTTCATTTAAAACTAGTTTCGATTTTTTGGATCATCGTGTGATTTAGAAGAGGTCTGTGTCATGCATCAGAGGGAAGGACCAAATACAGAAAGTGCTAAACCCCTTTTCTGGGTCGGGTAGCCTCTCTGAAATCGCGACGGCCGACCCGACGAGATATCAAAGAGGACGTGACCGGCCGGTCTATCGCGTTCTAAACGTGACGGCCTGAGCCGTCGCGATTTCCTCTCGAACCGCGCTAGGCCGGCCGGTTCGCCTGACGTGTCCGGGCCGCCCCGTCGCGACTTGAATCGCGACGGGTACCCCCTTGCGTTTCAGGATTTTGCGCCAGAATTGATATTTGCTCTTATGCCCCTACTATTTATGCCATTTAACCATGTTTATGCTATTCATGCACTGTTAAGTTTAGTATTAACCTAATATTATTATTTGTCCACATTTAAATAAATCTCATCAATTAAAAGTCATGTTCATGATAAAAGGAAATTAAATCAAGCCATTAAGATAAATTAGGAATGGGTTATAATATTGGTCCAAACACAAAAGAATGGGCTCAATTGTGAAGAGCCCATCATAGGATGGGAGCTAATTAAGTGAAATTCGTACTAAAAATAGTAATAAATAGTAAAAGGGTTAAGATAAATAGTAAATGACCTATATATATCCTAAAAAGGAGTCCTACACTTATCCTAACCCATTGCCTACGGAATTAGACCTCTCCTCATCCCATTAGGTGGATAAATGCTAGAAAATAGGATGATAAATATGAAAAATCAGAATTGGGAGGAGAAGGAAGAGTTTAGACTAATAGGACTCTTACACTAGCTAAAACACATCTAATTCGTCCCTAGCAAGCCATAACTCGTTACTGGAGCTCTGGAGAACGAGGAAGGAAGGCTGAGGGCGAGGATCAAGAAGAGGAAGGGCCTGGAGCAAGGGGCTTTCTTCTTCCTTTTCGTCATCAACCCTAGGTTTCCATTACAGCAAGAAAAGGTAGGCAATCTCTCAAGCACAAATCGTGAAACTTTAACCCTAGGTAGTTCATGCACCCCTCTTTGAAAGCCCCATGATTTCTCTATTTTTCGTGGCTCCATGATAGAGTATTAATTCGTCCAATCTCTGTCATCTTCATGCACCCGAACTTACATCTTTGCCTTCAATCCATGCATGTACATGATCCCATGCCATGCGAATATTTTTCATATATACTACATGCTATTAGCTTTCAAATGCCAATAGTTTCCCTAAATTCCATCATGTATCCTTTGCGAATTAATTCGTTTTATATGAACTGTGCATGTTTAGGTCACCGAAATGTAACCTTGTTAAAGCATGCACAAACCTTGTCTGTTTTCTAATTACCTATACCTGTTGATAGAACTACAAGTCTACTTTCATTTAAAACTAGTTTCGAAATTTTGGATCATCATGCGATTTAGAAGAGGTCTGTGTCATGCATCAGAGGGAAGGACCAAATTCAGAAAGGGCTAAACCCCTTTTCTGGGTCAGGTCGCCTCTCTGAAATCGCGACGGCCCGACCCGACGCGATATCAAAGAGGACGTGACCGGCCGTCTATCGCGTTCTAATGTGACGGCCTGAGCCGTCGTGATTTCCTCCCGAACCGCGCCAGGCCGGCCGGTTCGCCTGACGTGTCCGAGCCGCCCCGTCGCGACTAGAATCACGACGGGTACCCCCGTCGCGTTTCAAGATTTTGCGCCAGAAATTGATATTTGCTCTTATGCCCCTACTATTTATGCCATTTAACCATTGTTTAAGCTAATTCATGCACTGTTAAGTTTAGTATTAACCTAAATATTATTATTTGTCCACATTTAAATAAATCTCATCAATTAAAAGTCATGTTCACGATATATCATACTCTCATGATTTCCTACACTTGCACCCACTAAACATTATTATTGCAATGAGACCCTATTAAAATACTTAATAATATACTGGTAATTATTAAGTGTAATTATTTACCTTAATTTCCTATTATTTAAATGACACTGTCTTCGTTTTATTCGCGTGCTTTGTACACCGATATCGCGTCCCTCTGCCTTCGTGCACTCGAGGCAAGATGGACAATGTTTCGTTACACACTTTCTATTGGAATGGACCACCTCTCCGTTGGGAATACTGCTGACAGGACGGGGACTCCTTGTCAGGCCTCCGTAAGTCTGTTTGACTTTGGCGCACGTCCTTAGCCGACGAGCTGGTTGTACCCTTGAAACCATTACACCCTTAGGGATCAGCATAATCCAACGGACTTAGTTTGTTTCCTTCTTATCTTGAGATCATGCCGGACCATCTAGCCTGGTTTCATCGCAGGGCTAGTGGGCAGTGGTGACTTCTACCTGACTGCCGGCACCCGACCTAGTTCGTGCAACTGTTACTATCGTGTGTTTTAACGTTGTTTTACGATTATACCCTATCTCATCTACTCTCTCTGTACTCTTATCTGTTCACTTTCTCTCTACTATCTTGTCTACTACTCTCATCCATTCTTGGTACTCTATTTGGCCATTAAATTGATTATCTAAGATACAAACATGACTATGCTAGGCAACATTATAAGGGCCCGATCTGGTCCTTGGGAGAGCACTTGAAGGGCTATAACTTGTGGGGGTCTAATGATCTGGGTGTTTGGCATACACCTAACACATGACACTCAAGATTTAGTCTATGACAATCAATCAATCATTTATTTGATACTTGAACTCGTGGTTGAAAGAATATCGACCAATGCTTGCTATCGTGACTAGTTTACTTGCTATCTCATGAAATTGCCAAATCGTTATCATACTTGTTGTGCTATACTCTCGTGAAATGTGCTATTGTTTTCACATTATCCTGTTACATCGTTCTCTTGACTATAAACGGCTACTCGTTCTAGATGTCCTGCCAGTTAAGAGATTAATCATTTAAAGCATTCTTGTTCTCATGAGATATTAAGTCCTACTGGGTGTTATTCACTCATCCTGCGTTATTATTTCATGTGTTTCAGGTGAGTCGGATGGAGGTTACCACACTCATGAGGAAGGGAATGAGGATGATGCGCAAGAGTGACCCGTATCGTCAACACGTGCTTAGTAGTTAGCTTAGTTATGAGTCAGTCATTAGTTAGTCGATATGTAATAGTTTGAGTTTGAATAAAGTACTCTGGGCCCTAGTTTTAGCTCTGATTAGTTGATGTAATAGTCAGTTGATGAAACATTAATGAAGATGGATTTCTTTTGGTATTATTCCAATTGTGCAATGGTTTGCGGTAATTTCTCGCTCTGTACTATTTAATAACTGTAATTCTGCTCCGATATTCCGTGTCGGGGCGTTACATAAGAGCAAAACATATTGAGGTTAGACATCACTTCATCAGAGACCATGTATGTAATGGTGACATATTACTTGATTTTGTCTCTACAGAAAATCAACTTGCTGATTTTTACTAAACTCTCCTGAAGATAGATTTACATCTATTAGAGAAGAAATAGGCATGTGTAACCCTGATTAAAATGATGTGAATATTCATACCTGAATTGTATGTTATGATTTTCTGCAGAATTTTCTAAGTCCCTGTACTGCGAACCATAAAGTCAGAGTCTATAAGACTCATGTTAATTAATGTATTCGACTCTTGCAGTCGGAGACACAATCCGACTTCCTAGAGTCGAAGTCTAAAAAGGTCTTATTAATTAAAATTAAGAAACATTTATTACATAAACGGTTCAGTCATTCAATCGCGCCTGTTCATCCTGAAATCTCTGGTCAGTACTTTTCTCCCTCTATATGATTACAACCCCTTTTTGTCTGAAAAGCACCTTTCAAACTCTCTCCAACTCTCCAGTGTCTTCCTCCTCTTCTCGCGCACATGTCATCTCGAAACCCTCTTCAGAGCTTCTGTGAATTTCTCATTCTATGAAGAAAGGTAGGCTCTTTGTTCTTGAACTACATTCCTTTCACCTTCGATAGTACCCTGAATCTTCCCTATCCCTTTTCTGTCTAGATTGTTGTGTCCCTGGGTTTGATGATGTCATATCAAATATAAAATGAGTAGACAGTTGACATATATCAATATTTTGTAGGTACAACTCAACTGGATCAAAGAACAATGGGAAATTGTCAGATAAGGTCGACACTACCTGGGACATAGGTCGACACTAGAGGACTATGGATGTTGATGTGAAAGTTGAGATCAAGTCAAACAAACACTATTCATAGAGTATGTCAGCACCAGAGTTGTCTTCAGTTATTCCAAGAAGGTGAAACTCTAATCATGTCGACACTGTGGGTGATAAGGTCGACACTAAGCAGGGCAGCAGAAAGAATTTTGAAGAAAATCAAAGCTAAGGTCGACACTAGCTGTGCATGAGGTCGACGCTAATAGTCTATCAGATCAATTCAGAGGGAAGTACAAGTAGATATCTTGTAGATCTCAGGTTTGACATGTGTTTAAGAAATCAGAAAAAGGGTGTTTTTTTCTTTGATTGAAGTGAGTGTGTCGACACTAGAGTCTGGCAGTGTCGACACTAGGACACTTAGAATTTTCTCAGAATGCAAGGTCATCAAGCAGGCACGTGATCCAAAGCCTACTACTGGGATATTCTCTATCTCGTCAGATGTTCTAGAAGGCACCGATTCTTGGCGGCAAAAAGATTCCTCCATTTTTGGGCGAATCGGTTGAGGGGCCCACGACACAGAATCCCGCGAAATCAGGTAAAAAGAGCTCAGTTCATGGAAAAAGAAGATTTCGTGCATTACGGTGAAGGAAAAGGTGCTGAGCAGAGTAGAAAGGAGGAGATCAGATGTTCTGAAGCTGCACTTTGATGAAATTTCAAATTGGAGCTATGGTCTGATGAAAACGATGTTGATTCAAGCAAGATCTAAAGCTTCCAGAAGCGGATGCTGAGCCTTCAAGAATAGAGGATCTGAAATTTCCCTCATTCTTGAGTTCTGCGAATCATTGTGGTAGATTCCAAAAGAATTCATCAGATCGGAGATGATTCTACAATCTGGGAGAAATGCATACGAATTCAGATCCAGACCAGTGAGTTTGATGAAATTGCAATATATTCCAGAAATTTTCTTTTCATTATTCCAAACTTTCTTCTGAGTGTTTGAATTGTCTGCTATCTGCTCTTGGTGAAGAAGATTGGATTGATCACTCACGAATTGTGACTAGATCAATTCAGGTGAAGCTGTGAATCAGCGGGTTATCAAAGCTGTGTATCAGCTCGGCTTTCAAGCTGTAAGGCAGTGGTTGTGTAGAAGCTGTGAATCAGCAGTTGTTTGAGAATTTTTGTCACGGTTTCTGATAGTGGTACCTCATGATTTGGTGAGGGGTGGATGTAGGTCTCCTCTTGGAGCCGAACCACCTTAAAATTCCTTGTTCTCTTGTGGTGGTGCTAATCTTGCTTTGTGTGTTTGAGCATCTAACTCACTGAATTGAAATCAGATTCTTAATTTCTAATTCGTGCTAAAAATTTTTGAGGATTCTCTATTCACCCCCTCTAGATAATCCTCCACAACACAACACGTGGTATCAGAGCTGGTTCTCTAATTTATTTGGTTTCATGACCAAGAGATAATTGTGTATGATGGAATCTAGAGGCTATATCGCAGAGGGTCACTCTGTGAACAGACCACCTTACTTTGATGGCACTAATTATGCGTATTGGAAAACTCGCATGCAGGGTTTTCTTGCGAGCTCAAGATCATCAAATCTAGAGTGGTGAACAATGGACCTTATGAGCTGTCCGAGGACGAAGAGAAGTGGACTCCAAAGGAAATCAAAATTCAAATGCAAATTGGAGTGCAATGAATATAATGCAGTGCTCACTGCATCCGACTGAATTTTCAAGAGTTTCATCATGCTCAAGCGCAAAGAGATATGAATCGACTTATGGTAATTATGAAGGCACATCAGAGGTAAAGGAAACTAAGGCCAATATGTAATTTCTGAATATGAAGCTTTTCAGATGAAACATGATGAAACTATTTCTAAGATGTATGGTAGATTGACATTGTTAACAAATGGGGCTGAAGAATCTAGGTAAACTTTATTCTGATAAAGAACTAGTGAGAAAAATTCTTAGATCCTTGACACCCATTTGGCATACTAAAGCAACTGTTATTGAAGAATCTAGAAACTTGTCCACAACCACTATTGATGAGTTAATAGGTTCCTTAATGACATATGAGTTGGGTTTGAAAAGAACTGAGGATGACCTAAGAGAGAAGAAACCTCTTGCTCTTAAAGCAAGTCCTAGAACCAAGGAGGCTACCGAAGATAGTGATTCATCCATTTCTGAAGATGACTCAGGTGAGTTTGCCTTGATGACTAGAAAGTTCAAAAGTTTTGTAAAAAGAAGGTAAGAATTTTCTGAAGAAGAAATCTTACAACAACAATTTTTCAAAACCCAAAGCAAATGCTAATAAAAAGACTGATAGAATTGTGTGTACAATTGCAGGAAACCAGGACATGTCAAGTCGAATGTCCTAAAGTTCAGAAGAAGACTCAGCCCAGATGGAATAAAAACAAGCAAAAGGCTATGGTTGGTACCTGGAGTGAAGAAGAAGATGATGAAGAGGAGGAAAGAATTCAGATGCTGAGGACACTCATTCAAAGTGGGCTTAATGGCTATAGACACTGAAGAGGAAGAAGAAGAGGTAAGTTCCTTATTTAAGGATTTCAGTTGGAAGATTGGGAGCATGTTTACTTCGAACTTATGGATCAGTATGATATTAAGAAGGAAAACAAGTTGTTAAAAAGGAAACTGAAACACTCCTCTCAGAACATGTTAACAGAAGAAAAAGAGAAAGTGTGTTCAAAAGAGATAAATGCTCTAAGAGAAGTTGTAAATGAATTGAAAAATCAGAATATGTAATTCTAGATGAAATAGCTCTCGTGACTGAAAAGAATGCTGCTTTACACAGTGTTAACACTGAATTACAAAAGGAGATTGAAGTTCTGCAGAATGAAGTAAACAAAAGGCAGGAAGCTCTTGAAAAATTTGTGAGTGGCAGGAACAATCTTGAAGTTTTCCTAGGCACAAGAGTAAAGTTAACAAAGAGGGGTTAGGTTTTAATCCCACAAAGAAGAAGGAAGTGACTGAAAACTATAACATTCACTTCTTTAAAAACATCTGAAGCTTCCACTTCAAAAGAACAGAGAAATGTGAAAATTGGAATGGATACAAAACATGATGAAAAAATAAGTCAATTGACAATAAAAACACTAAGGAAGAAAGACAACAAAAGTTGAAAATGAACAAGTCTTTCAAAGGAACAAAAAATTGACATCACCTATTGGCAAGGTCGACACTACACCTATGGTAAGTCGACACCATCTTACAGAAAATCACAAGAGTTGGGAAATTGACAAATAACAGGTGAAAATCATTTTAGAATTGGTCTCCACCATATGGACTCATGAGAAATCAAGATCCATCTATGTCAATAATCAGAAATGGTCAAAATGGAATCACTCAGGTCGACACTATCCTTTCAGAGTGTCGACACATACCTATGATTTGTCAGAAGCAATGAACCTCAACATCTTGAAAAATTGTGGAATCAAACCAAGTTCAGATCTTACACTGGACATGTGGAGAAAAAGCTAAACAAAAATCTCACAAAAATAAATGGTTCAAAATATCATGAGAACAGGAAACAAAATGAAAAACAGAATAACATTAGGAAGAGGAAAACATAAAGGTGAATAAACAACTCTGGATTCCGAAAGACCTGCTTTCTCATATTCTTAATTTTGAAGGCATTGTGGGACCCAAATGTACTTGGGTTCCAAAGAATTTTCTTTGATTGAATGTGTGCAGGTATGTCTTACAGCCAAGAAGAATTGTGGTACTTAGATAGTGGCTGTTCAAGACATATGACAGGGGATAAGGATAAATTCTGTCTATTATCTAAAAGAAGAGGCTGGACATGTCACATTCGGAGGCAACAACAAAGGTAAAATCATTGGCTCAGGTAAGGTTGGTAGGAATCTCACAAATTCGATGATGGAGTTCTTCTAGTGGAAGGTTGGAGTATAACATTTGAGCATAAGCCAATTGTGCGACAAAGGTCACAAGGTAATGTTTGATTCTCTGAATTGCACTATTTTGAACCTGATTATGATGTTGTTAAGTTTACTAGAAAAAGAGCAAATAATGTCTACATGGTAGATCTTGATGATTCTGAAAACACTAATTTGTGTCTAACTGCAAACAAAAATAACTTGGCATGCTTATGGCATCATAGACTAGGTCATGCTAGCTACCATGTGCTTCATAAATTAGCCAAATTCAACATGGTTATAGGACTGCCTGATATATCTTTCAAACAAAACTTGAATCTGTGTGAAGCATGTTCTCAAGGTAAGCAAACCAAAAAATCTTTCAAAAGTAGATTAGAAAGTCAATCCACCAAACCATTCAAACTTATTCACATGGATTTGTTTGGTCCCACAAGAACAAAACAGTCTGAATGGAAAAGGTTTGGATATGTATTGGTTGATGATTTTTCTAGATACACCTGGGTTTACTTCCTTGCTCACAAAAATGATGTTTACTGAATTTCATGAGTTTTATAAGAAGATTTCACAAGAAGGGAAGTTCAAAATCATTTCAATCATGTCAGATCATGGTGGTGAGTTTGAGAATGCTAACTTTGAGGATTTTTGCAAGAAAGAAGGAGTTCTCCACAAGTTTTCATCACCAAGAACTCCTGAACAAAATGGAGTTGTGGAAAGAAGAAACAGAACACTTGTGGAGATGGCAAGAACCATGTTAATTGAGAGTGGTCTGCCAAGGAAGTTTTGGGCTGAAGCTATAAATACTTCTTGCTATATCATAAATCGTGGCATGGTAAGACCTTTCTGTAAAAAGACTCCTTATGAACTACTGAAAGGTAAGAAACCATCCATTGCATTTCAGAGTTTTTGGAACAAAGTGTTTCATTCTGATAAACAATAAACATGATTTGGATAATTTGAGCCCAAAAGTGACTTAGGAATATTCCTAGGCTACTCTGATCATTCAAGAGCTTATAGAGTTTTCAATGTAAAAGATCAAATTGTTGAAGAATCTCCTCATATCACCTTTGATGATTTAATGTAACATTTGCAGAGAAAAAGAAAATGGGGAGTTTCTGGAAGAAGAAGAATTTCAAGGACAAAAAGAAGAAGAAGAGGCAACCAAAAGAATTTCAGATCACAGAGAAGCACAGGGACAAGAAATGAACTCAAAGAAAGAGATGGGTTGAATGTAAGAGTGCTGAGAAATCATCCACAGGAAAGTATAATTGGTAATCTACTTGATCCTCCTAGGACAAGATCTCATTTTAGAACAATTTTGAACTTGATCAAATTGCTTTAGTGTCTCAAATTGAACCTAGGAACATAGATGATGCTCTAAAAGACATTTTTGGATTAATGCAATGCATGAGGAGTTAAATCAGTTTGAAAGAAATAAAGTGTGGCATTTGGTTCCAAGACCTTCATCTCAAAGTGTTATTGGAACCAAATGGGTCTTCAGAAATAAAACCAGTGAAGATGGGAAGGTAATAAGGAAATAAGCTAGGCTAGTTGCAAAAGGCTATAATCAGGAATTTGGTATTGACTTTGAAGAGTCTTTTGCTCCTGTAGCTAGGCTTGAAGCCATTCGAATTCTGCTTGCATTTGCTTGTGCCCATGGTATTGAATTACAACAAATGGATGTAAAGAGTGCATTTTTGAACGGTTTGATTAAGGAGGGTTTTGTTAAACAACCTCCTGGTTTTGAATGTGGAAATTTTCCTAACCATATGTATAATTTGGACAAAGCCTTGTATGGATTGAAGCAAGCTCCCCGAGCCTGGTATGATCGATTAAGCTCCTTTCTTACAGGTAAAGGGTATTCAAGAGGTAAGGTCGATCAAACACTATTTACAAAAATTCAAGATAAGGATATTTGCTGGTCCAAATATATGTCGATGACATTATTTTTGGATCAACAAAGTCCTCCTTATGCAAGGAATTTTCAGAACTAATGACCAATGAATTTGAATGAGTTTAATGGGAGAGCTAAAATTCTTTCTTGGATTGCAGATTATTCAGTCAAAGGAGGGAATCTTCATTAACCAATCCAAGTACATTCAAGATTTGCTGAAAAAGTACAAAATGGAAAACACAAAATCAATGGCAACACCAATGAGCACAACTGTGAGTTTAGATGCAGATCTGAAAGGTAAACAAGTTGATTCAAAAGTATACAGAGGTATGATTGGCTCCTTACTCTATTTGACTGCATCTAGACCGAAGATATCAATTTTCAGTGTGCATGTGTGCTAGATTTCAGGCTTGTCCTAAAGAATCCCACTTGAGTGCAGCAAAAAGAATTTTCAGATATCTTGCTGGAACTCAAGAGTTGGGGTTGTGGTATCCTGCATTCAGTGAGTTTAATTTGATATCTTATTCAGATGCGATTTTGCTGGTTGTAATTAGATAGAAAGAGCACTAGTGGCTATTGCCAATTTTTGGGAGGATGTTTAGTTTCTTGGGCTTCTAAGAAACAACACTCAGTTGCTCTCTCCACTGCAGAAGCAGAATATGTTTCTGCAGGAAGTTGTGGCACTCAAGTGTTGTGGATAAACATCAACTCCAAGACTACCAAGTAGATCTGGATGTGTCCCAATATTGTGTGATAACACAAGTGCTATTTGTTTAGCAAAAAATCCAATTCAGCATTCTAGGACCAAGCATATAAAAATCAGGCATCATTTCTTAAGAGATGAAGTCAGCAAAAATTCATTTGAATTGCATTTTGTTGAAACTTCAAAACAAATTGCTGATATTTTTACAAAACCCTTATGCAATGAGAGATTTTCCTGTTTAAGAAGAAATTGGGTTGTGTTTGTTTGACCCTTGAATGAATTTGTTGAATGATTGTGTGATAATGTGGATGAATGGATGGTTGTGTGGATCAAGTTTTTTGTTGGTTGCTGCTATCTACCTTGTGAATTCTGGTTTGAAAGAAAGATGAGATTTGGATGAAAGTCCTTGGTTGATGGACCTGTTTGTGAGTAGCAATGGTTGAAAAGCAATCTGTTGATGTTCAGTTGGTGTAATGAAAATTTCACTGTGATTTATGGTATCTTGTCTGCCTAAGGTCGACACTATCAACAATAGTGTTGACACTACTACCTTTACAACAGAATTCTTGCAGTCCTGTAAAGTCACACATCCTTGATTTCTTCCTGTACATAAAACCCTCCTTCATCCAACAAATAAAATCCTTGTTTCCAGTCTTCACATTGGCCTATATGGTATATAAAATGGTGAATTGAAGAAGGACAGGTCAAGCCTATCTGGATTCTTTCACTATGCGTGAGTATGTGTCTCCGTCAAGTACCAAAAGCTTTTGTGCACTCATTGAGGGGGAGCTCATTCCAGTTGACTACTCTTCTTGATTCAAGATTCTTTTGAAAAGGAGTAATTTCTTTGAAATGCTAAATTTCTAGGCATTTTCTCAGGGGGAGATAATTCCAATTACACATTTGTCAAAACTCCATTATCTCAAATTTCAAAGATTATGGTTTAAGAGTTTTAAATTTCTGATTAACTATTAAAAACTTCTTGAAAAAATCATCTCACTTAACTAACAGTGCAGAGAAAAATTTCTTTAGTGAGAAGTGCATTAATAATAATAAACCTTGAAAATTCATGTAACTTGATGTCTTGGTCAGATTTTTCAAAGTTTCTGAAATATTTTGATCTGATAAACCATCTTGAATCACAACAGCTTGATTAACAATGTGCTGCTTTACAATGGCAGAAAATTTCTATGCTCTGAGAAACTACAAATGTCTGATAAAATCAGAAAATCATTGTATGTCATGATGAGCTAGTTATTTTGTCAGGATTCAAGATGAATGTGATGAAGTCTGAGTAATTGGGGATTCTGGTGTTTGATAGACATGTATCCTCACATGAAAAGATGAATCTATTTCATTTCCTGAGACAAAATGATCTCCTAAGTGAGTAATCAGGGGCTCTGGTGTGTACAAAACAGGGTCCTTGCATGAAAACTAAGGAAAATCAGATTGTTCATTGGTGTTGTCATTAAAAAAAAAGAAATGAATAAAAAAATAAAATGAATGAAATGAGGTGAATCAAGAGATTGGTGTTGTAGCACCCCGGAAATTTAACTATATAAAAATTCAAATAATGGAAATAATATCCCCATAATTTCAAAGTATTTAAAAACATACGAATCATTATCGTATGTGCTAAAACACATCAAAAAATCCGTAAAAATTATTAAACAACCCCAAATCATTATTACTAAATGCAAAGGAATTTGTGTCAATAAAATCGGATTAGCAAGTTGTAAAGTGTTTTGCGATTATATGTAATTCATATAAGTCAAAAAATCATTATCACACGTACTTGGATGAGTCAGAAAATTAAATAAAGTCATAAACGAACTTCAAATAATATCTTATAATGACCCATCAATAAATTTGGGTCAATAAAAATTATTTGGGATAGGTTTAAGAGTTAGTGACTGATTATCCAAATTAGGAAACAAGTCGGAAAACCGTTAACACGGAAATACGACGCAACCAAAAATTAAATAAAAGTGTTGGAGAGACTTCCAACATTATATATTAATGACCCAATATCTTAATGGGCCAATGGACCGCATTTGGCCCAAAAATCTAATGAAGCTAGAAAATACATGGAAATTCATAACATAAATAGACTGAAATTAGAAAGAGGCAATTAGAGTTGAATTAGGATGAGAACATGCTTTCTTGGCAACCCAAATTCATGCTTAACTATGGTGGGAGGTTTCCTAAAGCCTCACACACTCTAATGGAGGAAGAAATCCTCAAAATAGGAAACTATAAGCCAAAACTGCAACTCTTTTTTCCTTGTCACAATAGGACTCCTAAACACCATGGATTCTTAATACTATCCACCAAACTCTTGGGGATGACTTTACATCTTGTTGGGGTCGTGTGGAGGAGTTCTTGGCGGCTGGGGAGCAGGAGATCATCCACACCAAGCCGTTCTTCTTCCCCATTGCGTTTGTTGCGACCTGCATAGATAGTCATCTTGGAGTCGACCAAAGGTGAGTCAAACCATAACCAAACCTTGCAAGGCTTATACCCCTGGAAAGAGGTTCAGGTCTACGTTCTAACCCAAGTGGAATGCCCAATTTCCATGTAGTATGCACGGAGTATTAAGCGTTCTTCAAAAAGTGGTCTGAACACGGGTTTTCTGGAAAAATGGGACTTCTTCAACCCAGAAGGTAGGTTTTATCAGGGCAAACCTTCACATATCCTATTCGAATGTGTAGAGAATCAAGTTAGCTTTCATTTCCCACTGGTTTCATCGAATTCCAATGAGTACATGTTGAGTTATAGGCGTTTTGCCAAAGTCGCACATGATTGAGACTTTTTACGTTCTTGTTGATTTATCACACCTCTCTAGGTCATTTAAAATTATTTAAAAATCATAGTCTGCATCTATTCCATGTTCCCACAACTTTCATGATGAGATGTTTGTCCTAAAGGCCCTAATTATTTCGGCATCATACCTTGCAAAGCAATCTTGCATTTAACTGTCCATAGTTTTCTATACCTCATGTTTGATTTGATTAAAGTCTGTCGAACCACATTGTTTCTAATTACGATTTACTGGAGACACCCTTGCATGTCTAGGTTGGTTTAAAACTAGTTTCGTATTTTTTCATGCACTGTACAATTTGTTCTCTATTCTTGAACCACCTTGTGTCAAAATAGGGCAATCTTGGACCGCAATCCAAGAACATGTCTTTTCTCTATCGGATTCAGGCGCAGACCCTGTGAACGCGACGGCCCAATAGGCCGCGTTATGAGGTCTTGTCGCGACAACAAACCTGTCGCGTTATGAATGAGATGAGCGCGTCGTCGCTATCTCTCTGCCTGATCTGACTGCCTTGTCGCGTTTTGTACATACCCTTGTCGCGTTCTGTACATACCCTTGTCGCGTTCTGTCCCAACCATGTCGCGACCCTTACTGGGTGCATCGCATTCCCAGAATTTTGCTTGAAACACCACTTATTTCTTTTGCAAAACTTACCGCTATACCCGAGGTCTGTTTACCATGGTGTTTATGTGTAAATTGCATGTTTTTGGTCTGATCATTACATGATGGTTATTTAATGGCTTAAAAGTGGTTAACCTATTTAAAAACTATAATTACATGAACGTATTCTAATTATTCTCTTAATGACGTGATCATTCGTGAAACTTGTGATTCGCTCTTGTTACTGTTTAGCATGATTAAAATGATAATTATTATCTTAAAATCGTGCAAACCCATGTGTAGTTAAATGCATTGTTCATTGCATGCCATCATGTTAAGTGCTTTCCGCGAGTTTGAAACTGATGGTTTGTGAATTGACACGCGTACATCACTACACACTTGCACTACTAGGCAGCCCTTTCTTGGATTTGGAAACTCTCTACCGGTCATCCGAATCGGTAGACTAGTGACTTTTTCTCCAAGGCCTCCGTAAATCTCCTCTGACCATGGATTCTCACATGGCCGACGAGTTCGTTGTACCATTGAAGTTCGCTGGAGATAGCGTGCACTTCCTTTCTCTTCTTGTTCTCGCAAGTGTGATTTACAATCTAGACTAAAGCCATTAATGTAAGGATTGAACTAAAGTATAAATCGTACCGTTATGCTACCGAATTTATCTCTTGACCATTGTTATCATGAAATCATGTTCAAATTACTTATTACTTGTTCTCATCATCATCATGAACATGACATTACACATGCTTACTTATTGAAACTCTCATTGGCCATTATTAATGACTATAAGTATCTACATTTAATATTAAGTGAGATGCTGACCGGCACAGAGAGTGTCCAAGGGCTCCAGTCTAGCCCCAATGACGGAGAGTCATAAATATACTGTTAACCATGGGTTATAATGATTACTGGCGTTGCATCTGCGCTGGGAGTCGTGCTTGCGTGTTGAATGATAGATACAATAACCACATACACGTGTCCTAGTGTACATTCTTGATGGATCTTTTCTTGGTGTACATTAGTGTCTACGTGCCTGATTAGTGTTACATGATCGTGCTCGTGCGTGCTTGCTTGCTTGCGTGATATGGCCATCATGCATTTATTGCAATTAGTGATATCTTGCGTTCGTGAAAGCTACTGACATCAAGTGAAATTTTTTGTGCTTGTACAAAGTGATCTATTACTAGTTCTATCTTGTCATCCTGTTCAAAAATCTTGTTCTATCATGATCACTCTATCTAGCTTGTCCATGTATCATATTTTAATGAGTTTTATTCGCACATGCATATCATGACATTCATCGTGCTTACCTAGTTCTAAACTGTTAATCACTTATATCATTGCCCGCATATTGAGATATAATCCTACTGGGCTAGTTTGCTCATCCCCTACTTTTACCCAATCTAGGTGACTATGAAGTTCAAGAGGAGGAGCAAGTCGAGGATGGGAATGCGTCCGAGTGATGAGCGTTCCAACTATGAGTCTAGTTATAGTAGTTTGCTTTGAGTGTTAGATTCATGTAGTAGGAAGTGATGAATAATGTACTTTTTCTTTTTATTGAGTCTTAGTCCTGTAATAGTTCCCATTTGGAATACAATGAGTTGAGATTTGAATACAATTAGTTGAGTTCAATGTTTGGGCCCTATGATGATGTATGTTGTTATACATTTAGCGCGTGCTAGCTAGAGGCTTATTTGCCGACTATTCACGACTCGAGATATCGTCTCGAATTATTCTGCATTAAATATCCCACTGCATAATTCTCGGGATGTTTCAGTTTAGTGGTATCAGAGCCTAGGAAAACCAATAGGATATATGTCTCAGGATAAGAGATACCTATGGAACCTTTTTTTTTTTTTTTTTCAAAAGCCACTAATGGTCAGCGACAAGGAGAGTGCACCTTCTCCCAGAGGGAGAAGATGGTCTCACTCCACTCGGAGATCACCAAGGGGAGATTTTATTTCAATAGCAAAGAAGGAATATGGAACACCGACTCCATGAAAGCAACCACCAGCAAAGCTCACCAAAACACCCGACCTCCAAATAGCAGCCACCAACAAAACTCACAAAAAACACAAACTCCCAGTGGCTAATGCCGAAAACTAGGAAGGTCAGCCTATCATCAACAGAGTGCCCTTAGCCATGGCGGGGAGACTACGACATCTGAAAAACCAAGCTAGAGCAATTAATACACGCGAAATTGAAAGCGAATCAGCAACTTGCTTTCCTTCCCGAAAAGTATGCACAATGTTGGGCTTCAAGATGTGAATCATATGACAAATCCCACGCCACCAGGGGAATACTGCCCAGTGAGGAGGACGCCCCGAAGATATAGCTCGAAGAAGGATAGCCGAATCAGTGTAGAGAACTGAGATATGATGATGGCGCTCAATAGCTAGGCGAAGCCCATCATGGATCGCTCTAGCCTCAGCCAAGATGCTGCTCCAAAACCATAAAAGAAAGCGAAGCCATCAATGAAGTTCCCAAGTCTGTCCCTTATGCAGCCACCTCCCCCACAAATGCCCGGTTGCCTTTGGAAGCACCATCAACATTAAGAGAGTAGTTCACTATGGGGGGGTTCCACTTGACAAGAATGGAGCTTTAATTCTGACAGAAACCTGAATGTTAAAAGACTGTAGAATAGCGGCATGGTTGGGGGAGATAGAACCAGAAAAGTTCACTTCTACCATGGTCTTTCTAACAGTAGCCAAGATAGACTGCTTGATGGATTCCACTGAGCGAAAAATTCCCTCAATTCGGGCTGAGCACCTGAACTTCCAAATCTCCCAAGCATGAGAAGGCAACAAACCATTCCAGAAAAATGAAGAGGCGACTGCATCTTGGTGCAAACAAGAACACTCCACAGTCTAGTAGTAACATGAGGACTCCAGGTAATATTATTATCCAGAAGAGGGGCGATCCATCTCCACAAAACATTTGCAATGTCACTAGAAATAAACAAATGGTCTAAGGATTCTGGTCATGAAAGCTACAATAAACGCAGTTAGATACAAGAGGAATACCACAGTCCTTATCCTTGAGTCCACTTGCGCCGCCCTATGAAGCAGCTTCCAAGAGAACAAAGCAGACCGAGGTGGGATAGAGTGATGCCACAACTTCAACCAAGAGCGACGAGAAACACCATGAGTAGACGCTAGACTATAAGAATTTGACAGTGAAAGTACCATGAGCAGTAGCCGCCCAGATAAACTCATCTGGGTTCCCAGAGAGAAGGCCCCCTACATGCTGATGAGAAACGCCCAGATAGTTCCATACTTGGTTAGAGTCATCAGAAACCATGTCCTTGACCTTAATATTAGACCTCTGATCACTACAACAAAATCGGGCTATACTACAGTTCTTACTTACGGTTATAATTTTCGTAAGAAAAAACCGTAAGTAGAGACTTATTTACTTACGAAATTTGAGAGCGTAAGGGCTATCATTCTATAGAGACAGTTTTTAAACCGTAAGTACGAATTTTTTTTGAAAAATTAATATACTTACAGTGTAACCGTAACTATATTTAATTAAATTTAACTTTAAAAACAACCCTAAAAAGGCCAAAAACAGTAATCCCGCGTCCGAAGGCCTCTAATTAACCCCCCCTCCTCCGACGGGTTTAGAACTTTGGAAGGAAAAAATCGAAAGATAGCAGAAAGAGGGGGCTGTGGCAGCGCGTGGTTCCAAGAGAGATCGATGTGCACCGCGATCTGAAGAGGCCGGTTGGGAGGGCAAGAGGCGGAGCCCGCTGGTCACGTTCTTCCTTGAAAGCTGCGGTTTGGATTGCTGTGAAGGTATACTTTGGTTTGCTGCGTGAGATATCTTCCTGCATAATTTTATTACTTCCTGCATAAGACATGTTGGGTTTGCTGTGTGGTGAGGAAGCCTTATGCTCAATATTTGGGTTTGGATTGCTGTGAAGGCATATTTGGTTTGCTGCATGCGTGAGATATCTTCATGCGTAAGACTTTAACGCCAGCATCGTCTAAGACTTCTTCTTGTTCCTTTCTCTCAAACCTAAGGAGGTAATATTTAATCCAGATTTAACTAAATTAATTGCTCTATAGATATTTACTCAAGACTTAATTAAATTAAACACCACCGTAGATAGAGCATATTGGATGTGATTTATTATCATTTATATGCTTCTGGTAAGCATTGAAATAACCGTGTTTTTCTTATGTGCTGGCTTTCTAATTAAGCTTTAAAAGTCCTGCTGGTTAGATTATAGTCAAATATACAATTTTATGTATGTTGGGTTGATTTTAGTTAAGATTTGTATAAATAATCAGTTGATATGTATGATTATACTCTAATAAACAGTGAAAATCATGTTGTATTCTGGTTAAGTTTTATTAAAAATCAGTTGTATGATGGAGGGGTTAAGCTTTAATAATCTATTGTATGTTTTCTGGAATACTTAAGCTCTAAAATGTATATTGGTTGTTTTTTTTATTAACCTAAATCATGTCTAATATAGTAAAGTAAAACCTTTATAACATGATAATTCATAATTAAAGGTTATAACCATAATGATAACTCCTATGATCATGATCCCTTGCATTTTAACTCATGTTCCCCTTATTGGATCTTGCCCTTACAAGTTATTTAACCATAATGATATTGTGGTTAGCTAGATACATTTATCTGATATGTACTTGTAGTTTTTATGCTATTGGTTGTATTGTCTAATGAATTATGAAAGTTATAGTTTTTTTTACAATTGAGAAATTTTTTATGCTTGCATTTTATAAGAAATTTGTATTTTAGTTATTGAACATGTTATTGTTATAAGGTGATGGTTGCATAGTAGTCATAGTTTTAGTTTGTTAAAAATGAATGATGACAATGACAATGATCTCTCTTGATTGCACTTCTAATATATCCCCATAATATTTCTAATATTTGTCTACATTCTTTTGATAGCATATTGTGAAAATGGATTGGAGTTGGATGGATAAGCCCAAACAATCAAAGGAATATCTAGATGGTTTGACATGTTCATTGATTTTGCCTTAACACACTCGATTCCATCAACAAAAATTAAGTGCCCTTGCATCAAGTGTGCATGCTTGTGCACATTTGAAAGGAAACAATCAGAGAACACTTGTATTTCAATGGAGTGATAAAGGATAAACAATTTTGGGAATTTCATGGGACTTGTTTCTTCTTCTAAGCAAAGATCTTATGATTCAGCACGACAAGATCTTCGAAAAGATCATGCTTTGCATTCAATGTTGCAAGATGTCTTCTACAATCATGCTGAAGCTAACACTCCAAATGAGAATAAGGAGAATATGATGTTTTTAAAAAGTTGCTTGAAGATGTTGAACAACCATTGTACCCAGGTTGCATGAAGTTTAGCAAACTATCATTTTTAATACGGTTGTTCAACATTAATGCACAGGTAAGATGAGCAATAAATCATTCAATACATTGTTAAGTTGTTGAAAGAAGCTTTGCCTGAAGGCGAGCTCCTGCTAGGTACATTCTATGAAGTGAAAAAGATTATTGCTTAGTTGGGATATGGTTATCATAAGATACATGCATGTCCTAATGATTGCATTTTATATCGGAATGAGTATGAGTCCTATGATCAGTGTCCAAAATGTGGAGAATCTAGATGGATTGTAGGACAAATGAGTTTGCATAAAAGAAACAGGTGCCAAAGAAGGTTCTTCGCCACTTCCATTAATTCCAAGGTTGCAGCGGTTTATAGTTGTAGCGAATTTTCAGCACTTATGAGGTGGCAGAGTGATGAGCGCCAAGAGGACGGTATATTGAGACATCCAGCAGATTCTCCATGTTGGAAACATTAGACGCCATTGATAATTTTGGTTCAGAACTTCGCAATGTACGTCTAGGTTTGGCAAGTGATGGTTTTAATCCATTTGGGGTGATGAGTACGAGTCATAGTATATGGCCTGTATTGTTGACACCTTACAATTTACCTCCATGGCAGTGTATGAAGCCACAAAATTTTTTGTATCATTACTTATTCCTGGTCCTAATGGTCCTAGTAACGACATTGATGTCTATCTTCAGCCACTAATAAAGGAATTGCAAATTCTATGGCAGGGTGTTGAAACTTATGATGCATATAAAGGTGAAGTTTTTTCTATGCGTGTTGCATTATTGTGGACCATCAATGATTTTCCTGCTTATGCTTATCTATCTGGTTGGAGTACTAAAGGTGAACTAGCTTGTCCTATATGTAATGTGCACACCTCTTCACAGTGGTTGAATGCAAGTGGGAAGTTCTGTTACAACAATCATCGTCGGTGGTTAAGTGAGGACCACAAATTTCGTTCATTGAAACGACGATTTGATGGAAAAGAGAAATGAGAAGAAGGCCAAATGCATTATCTGGGGATGATGTACTTGAGCAGTTGCATAGACTTTTTTACTTTTGGAAAAGTACCTAAATCCAAAGTTGGGGCAAAAAGAAACAAAAGTCTTAACACATCATCATCTACTATTGATAGTCATACAAATTGGAAGAAAAAAAGTATTTTCTTTGAGTTACCATACTGGAAGTCTTTACTTTTAAGATAATATTGATGTGATGCATATTGAAAAGAACGTTTGTGACAGCATTATTGGCACTTTGTTAGATATTGTTGGAAAAACAAAGGATGGTTTAAAAGCTCGCAAAGATCTCCAACATTTAGGGATAAGAATTTCACTTCAACCACAAAATTCTGGTGTTAATAGATTGCTCTTGCCACCTGCTACATTTACTTTGAGCAACATTGAGAGGCAACAATATGCAAAGTTCTCAAAGATGTGAAAGTTCCAGATGGTTATGCAGCAAATATTTCAAGGCATGCTAATCCCAATGATCGAAAAAAATTTGGGGTTTAAAAAGTCATGATTGTCATGTGCTTATGCAACAATTGCTTCCAATAGCAATGAGAGCAGTGACACAGAAGGAGTTGAGATCTGTGATTATTGATGTTTGCAACTTCTTTTCACAAATATGTTCAAAGACCTCATCGTCCAGTGATTTTTTCACTCTTCGAGAACAAATTGCAATCATCTTGTCTCGCTTAGAGATGATTTTTCTCCCAAGCTTTTTTGATATAATGGAACATTCTCATCCACTTACCTGATGAAGCTAGGGTTGCTGACCCAGTGCAATATAGATGGATGTACCCGATTGAGAGGTATGTTTGTGACTTATTATGTAAGGTTTTTATAAACATATATGTCAAGTTTTGAAAATAAATCAGCCCTTATTTGTATTGTGTAGGTTCTTGGTGAGATTAAAGTCCTATGTTCGAAATAGGGCACGTCCAGAAGGTCAATGGCTGAAGGTTACATAGCCGAGGAGACATTGATATTCTCAGCGAGATACCTAGATGATGATGTCCAAACATGGCTTAACCAACCATATGGAATGAATATGATGGTCAAGTTCAAACTGAAAAAGGATGGAGATCTTTTCTGAAGGTGGCCGACCTTTAGGTGGTGGGACTAATTGTTATCTTAGCGATGAAGAGTTAGTGAGGTTCATCGCTATATACTTTTTATTGTGAGATCTTATCTTCATATACAGAGTAAGTGAACAGATAATCATATTTTCATATTTCAAGTATAAACAATTTTTTTTGTCTTTTTATTATATGTGTTTTATGTAGCATGCATCTTGACATTATACGTAAGCAAGACCACGATCCATAGAAATGGAGATCGAGAGACATCATACAATACAGTTTCCACTTTGGTTTAAACACAAAGTGAGTGCTAAAATTTTTCACCATTTTTACTGATATGTCATATTTTATTTGACAATAACTCGTGTGCTTATCTTTATAGATTAAGACATTGTATGATGAGTATGGAGAAGGATTGGATCGAAACATTAGATTGTTAAAAGATCGGCCATTGCCTTTTGCGAAGAAGTTTGATACTTGCTTGATAAATGGATTTCGTTTCCAACTCAACATGTAGAACAACATAGAAGGACACAAATAGTGGAGTTGTCATGTCTGCAAAGACTTCAAGTTTTTCAAGCTCTAAGTAAATGTCCAATTCGAGGAGATGTTACATATTATGGGTTGTAAAAGAATCTTGAGGTAAACTATTATGGTGGAGGGAAAGTTATACTTTTCAAATGTGAGTGGGTTGATGTCCAACGAGGCTTGAAAGTGGAATAAGGGTTCACCTTAGTCAACTTTGCATATAAATTACGAACAAATGAGCCTTATGTTGTAGCCTCACAGGTGGAACAAGTTTGGTATATAGATGATCCAAGAAATGTAGGGTGGTGTGTGGTGAGGAGACAAAGCCAAGGCACTATTTTGATATTGAAAGTGTAGAAAGTATTGAAAACAATGACACTCAACCATGTTAAACAACACTTTTGATGATTGTGACATGAATTATTTTGATGATAATAATTTACATGGGACAGGGTGGACAATGACGGTGCAGAAATTCCAATTTGAAATCTCATGTATGTTAATTTAATGATTTATCTTATGCATTACATTTTAGTTTTTCTTAGGTAAAAGTGTTTATTATTCATCTTGTAATTATGATTCAAATATTCATTTATGGAAGTCTAACATCTATTCAATTTGCATTAATGTTTCAGGTATCCAGGGTCAAGAACATGTAAGGAGAAAAGGAATAAAAAAAATTCCAATTTTATGTTGCATTTCTTGTAGACATTGATGGTTTATTGATTTAATGTATTTTTACAATTAAAAGGGGCCATAAATGTGCAGACCCAGAGAATGAAAATGAGAGGCCCTACATTGGTGGAATCTATTCATGGTATGGATAATGAAAAACGGATTATTGTGGACATTAATTGTAACGACCCTCCTCATACCGGTACGATTATACCAATTCCCATCGGTATAAAGAGCATCGTCACAGTGGGATAGTACCCAACATTAAACGATAATGTTGATATGTCCATGAATACTAAAAGAGTACAGCGGAAATTAAAGAAATGCTTTACTTTATTCTATCACCATCACACATTCCACAGTCTATATAGTAAAAGAAGTATTAGAGTCCACATTATTACAACTTGAAAGAAATACATTGTCCATTACATTGTCCATATGAATGACATTATTCAAGCTATAAAATAAAACAACTTGTTGAAGTAAAACTCTTCAAGTACTACTTCTTGTTTGCTGCTCCAATCTTCTCTAATCTCTCCTCAGTTTACGGAGTAACCTGTCACACATGTACGCCGAAGCAAGTATGACTCTTACAGACTCAGCAAGTAATCTAAAACATCAAACTTATATATATCACGTACACATTATACTCCCAACCATAATGAGACACATGCTATCATACTAATCACAATAATTCACATAGCACAACTTTAATGGTTAACAACACATAGGTCCTCTCAAACACATTCCAAATTTACACATGCTCATATTAGATCATAATAAAATAACCTACATCTACACAAGATCTATACACATGATATATTCTATGATACATGGTTTAAATCTTTATCATATCGTTGCACAATTTAATCAAATTTAAACACAAGGTTATGTACAAGATGATGAATACTTTTAGCATGGTATTTAGTCAATTTCTCATACATTCATATCACTTTATTATACATCTAACTTGCTGTTTTAAGGTAAAATTTATCATACCCTCACGACACTTACACATGTCTTCTAACAATTTACATAACATGATAGTAATCTTTCTAACATAGTTAAGCATAATCAAATTAACACATGCATGATATGAACATATGCCCTCTTAAACACCTAGCATGTGACATGATTTATTAATCTGAACCTTTTCCTTATTGTGTAACAACTCTACTAATTAGAACATGTAATTATACATAAAGTAGATAGCAATCTGACATGATCTCTATTCATTTTTCACATGCACTTTTTCATATTTATTTACACATTTCATTTGCTGTTTTAATTTGAATAATTCACCATGATATCACCTATATTAAACATGAATGGAAGATCTAAAACATATTCCAAATCGGATGGTAATCATCTACAATTTAAGCATGAATCTATATACTAAACAAGTGGCAATTCTATCATGGAACTTGGATATTATTTCATGTGTTTATCAAGATCATAAATTCATTTAGCTTGTTGTTTGGACATGATTTAAACTTGATTACATGAATTTACACTCATCTCATACTATCTTATTCCTTTGTCAATTTTACATACTCATTTTCACATTGCATTTCTTTGCATATTCACATGCACTATTCATACATACCATCATATGAAAAATTATTAAACTATATCACATCACATTAAACATGGTACTACAATTATGACGATAACACATGAATGACATAATAATACACATGTAATGATATATTGGTTTTCACATAAATTTGTACTTTTGTTATCTTTTACTCTTCCTTACATACCAATTTACACTTCTTTCATTTCTTTTACTCTTGCATACACGTTTATCACTTATCACAACAATTGCACTTATCACGTGCCATATTCACTTATCACTTTGCACTTTTATTCACATTTAATCTCTTAAGTTGCCGTGACACATAGTCCTAACTACCAAGTAGAGGAAACAATCACTTTAGCACTTAGCACTTATCACTTAGCACTTAACACTCACTTTCACATATTCATCACCTAGGCAATGCGGTGACAAATCTAGGTAACTGCGCAGAACCAGGAGAAGCACTCTCCACCCTAACCAGCGGTACTTGTCCACCTCCAGGATTTTATCCTAATGCCCTTAAGATTTATCTCATAACGTTGAGCCTTTCATAGGGACTTTTCTATGGTATAGCTCTCAGACCCCTATGGTAGCAGTGTCACACTTGTCACATATTTTACCTTAACCACATTCTCATTCTCATCACATTATTATTAATACTTATACACAACTTGCATCCCATTTCACATACATTTTGCATAATATTCACATTCCATTTTCAGCAATTTCCCCTTACTGTAAAACAGTAATAAATAACTTAAAATTAAGATCCTATCATGCTGCTAACTCTTGATGTACACATGATTAATGCTAACATGCTTATCATGGTTATTTTCACATTTAAAACCCTGAAAATACCTACTGTCATCAGAACTTCACGAAATTTTTATCACATGTTAAGGACAGTAAACAGAATATATGCTCAATTTTTCAGAATTTTCTGAACAGAAAATGTAATTATAACAATTAAACCAAGCCACAGGTGCATTTCTCACACATTTCTCAAAACAGAGATTTCTAATAAAACAGTCTAATTTGACAGTGTCAATGCGTTTATACTATAATCATATCATTACAAAAAATCACCATGCCCAAACTCACAACTTTCCTAATTATACAGATTAAACATGCTCATCTTATGGTCATAATTTGATCTCCAGAATTTTAATAATAACATAAATCATGAAAATTCACGAAAACCTCATGACATGACCTACTAATCAAATTTTGACCTTACTAAAATTTACAGGATGCCACATGTCAGAACTCAGTTAAATCATTTAACATGATTAAATAGCAATTTTCAGGACATACAAGAACTTGACTGCATACCCCTTGCCGCCAACTGAGTTAACTGCGACATCTCTTGCCGTCAACTGATGAACTTGACGGCAAGGGATGTTGCCGTCAACTTCAAGACAGCAATCTGCACAGACATACTCACATGTACGGAGAAGTTTGAGGGTCCAGGACGCGAGGAAAATCCGTAAAAATTCTAGGACCTAGGGGACATGTATAGGAAGATGTACATAGGTTACATGCCTCTAATAAAATCCTAGAAGATCAATCTTTGCCGTTGAAGCCCTCCTCGGTCAAAACAAGAGGGTGATCAGAAACTCCTTGGATCTTCTTCTCCCGTCGACGTAGAACGTTCCTCGGGGTTGGGATGCTTCTTGGATGGTTGTACTACGCTCCAGTCGTGGTAGATCTCCCAGAAAGTCCTCCAATCGCCGGATCAAAGCTCAGGAAAAACAGCTTTTCTTGCAGGAAAGAATAGGGTTTCTCAAAACACACAAAAAGCTTGGTGCGGCCAGAAAATAGGTTTTTATAAAGTTGGATGGGTTTGGTACGCACTAGGGTAGGTTACCAAGGGTTTAGGAAGGGTTTCCTAAACTGGGACAACTCGTACTGCGAGCATTAATGAATCTGGAACCGTTACGCAGGAGGATATTGACGTCAACATCGGTTGTAGTCACTGCTAAGTTGACGTCAAGGTCTGGCCGCTAGAAGGGGTTGGCGTCTAGGGGGTGGCCGCCCCTGGCCCTCTGC
Organism: Colocasia esculenta; assembly: GCA_014218235.1. Classification (NCBI taxonomy): domain Eukaryota; kingdom Viridiplantae; phylum Streptophyta; class Magnoliopsida; order Alismatales; family Araceae; genus Colocasia; species Colocasia esculenta. The sequence goes on from JACBKR010003277.1 coordinate 29,348, forward strand.
ATGTTGGCGGCACAGTTCTGGCCGCCAACTATGCCAGACAGCCAAAAATAGTGATTTCGTCCGATTTAACATAGATTGAGGCTCCACCAATATGGTATGAACATGATTAAATATTTTTACACTAATTACATAAATTACATGCATTACACATTATTTATAAATATAACTTACATTATTTTCAATTAATGATAATATGCACGAAGTAATAGACACGTATATACATATACACTATAGTTGCATGTATTTAGCACGAAAATCAATATAAATGTAATACACACACTATTATCTAGGTATCATACAGTCATAGTCAAGTAATTATTATTTCAATAAGTAAATATCAAATGTACCACATTAGTTTTATACATCTATATGCGCACAAAGTATAATAAGTACAACATGCAAGGTATTTAAATAAGTACATCATTATTCAAATTCTACATATACATTATCGTTCAAGCACCTTAAACATCATAAATAATTTAACATGCTTAAAGTAATTAAGTATCATTTAAACAAGATAGCATATATATGTACACCTATATGCACCATGGTTATTTACAACTGTTTAAATAACTAAATGCGATAGATACATTAATAATTAAATAATGCATACATTGATAGCTAGAAAATGCATGCACACTCATGTTTATATTTATACTTATACAGAAATAGCTCTCATGATCCTACATGGCCTATATCATTTTACTTATCACATGCACAATATTACTTACTATTTTATGCTTCGGATTTTTGGTATACACCTTATACATATCTAACTAATTGCCTATTCTTACCTAACTATCATGTATATACATACATGAACTAATGAAAAGCATAGAAATGATAATATGCACAATAGAATACACACACTACTCATGCAACAAGCAAAGATATATGCACCATATAAATGAAAAAAAATTTCGGGGTATCACATTAATCAGCTAGGACAACCAATTGGAGAAGGTGGGCACAAACTTAAATTTTTTTTAGGAACAATTGCTAGACTGTCTGAGAAATTGCCCATTGATGTTCCAACATGGAGAGCAATTCCAACTGTGCAGAAGGATGATGTTTGGGATTATGTGTTGGTGAGTTAAATCAATTCATAACTTATAGTATTATTTTTTACTATAATAATATATTCTAACTTTGGCATATTCTACTCATGAAGAAAAAATTTGATGTTCCATCATATTTTAGAGAGTGGGTTATGAAAGATTTAGACCAAAAATGGTGATAATGGAAGTATGCACTTAGGTATAATATTTCAACCCCTCCTTAAAACCAAATCAGCAAGTAACTCCAACAGATGCAAGAGTGGATCAAGAGCAATGGAAGAAAGCAATCAAACATGGACCTTGACTGACTGGAAGGTATTATATTTTTTAAGTTTCTTTTTAGAAGTATCATACACTCATTTCAATCATCTAATGTTCCTATTTTTGTGTGTCTACAGAAACACAGTGAAATCAACAAGAGGAACAAAAGTCTTTACAAGTATTACCATTGTGCAGGAACCAAGAGTTTTACAGACATTAGATTAGAGGAGGTAATATATTATTCTAATCATTGATTAATAATAAACTTTAGTAATAATTGATCTAAGTATAACTCAGTTAATGTTGCAGTTCAAAACTAATGGTTAAACACTTGATCGAGGGGACTTGTTTTTAAGACCCGTGTGAAAAAAATGGACTCCCAGTGAATGAAGATACTGCTACAGTGATTGTATTTATTTTTGAAATTCTTATTTCTATCTACTCATATTATGACATATGTTTGTATTTTTGAATAACATTAATATTTTATGAATATTATTTGCAGGAAAAATTTCGAAATGTGAAGCTCACTCAACTTCATCTTCCAAAAGTTCATTTGCTAGCGTTAATGATACATACGAGCAGGTTTTTGGGAAGGATAGGCCTGGTAGGGTACGGAGTTGGGACAGATCCCACCCCAAAAAGTATGTGGGGAAGTAAAGAGGAAGCTTTGAGGGAACAAAATCTTATGTTGCATAATACTCTTACAGACATGCAAGATAGATTGAAAAATTGGAATGCATTGGTAATGAGGTAATTCAATAAATCTTTGTTAGTTTTGTTTTAATTACTTATTTATATTTGTTATTGTTAACATTCCTCATTGACAGTCAAAACAGTTGATTATGTTGCTGGTCCAGAAAAATGTGTACAACCATGTACAAGTACATTTGAGCCTAAACAAAAAATGGTAAAATTTGTTAAATTTTTCTTATGTTCTCTATTTTTTTTTAGTCAAATGTATTATATTTAATGTTTATGTACACATTTTATAACAGATTTCAATGCTCGGAAGGAAGGTGAATTATGTGATATGTATAGACGACGATTGCCGGTGGTATAGTCATGGCCGAGGAGATGAGTAAGATTGTCATGGGCAAGAAGTTAGGTGAGGAGTACTTGGAGATTTCTGTTCTCATAGCGTATGATCCGATGCTCCTCTTTTCGTGAGAGACGAGATAGAGAAAAAATCAAAGATGCCGTTGGTAGCCATATCATCTGGCTTAGAGACTTTGTAAGTGTTGATATTATATGTTCATATGATAATCTGGCTACTAAATTCTTCAATTTTCTTATATGAACTTCATTGTTTTTGCAGGTTCACTTGGAAGAAGAGACTTAATCTAAAGTATATTTTTATTGAAGTATAAACTTTTCATTTGTATGTGGTCTGTTTTACTCATTTCAAAATTTTTTTTTATAGGGATTATATACGAGTTTTGAATGCTGCAAGACATCATCAGAGAATTTGATGTTGATGCAATTGTTTTATTTTTCTTCAAAATGATGTTTATGGCATTTCTAATGAAGTCTTTATAAACCCTTTTTCAAACATACAAATGGCATTCAGCAAAGACTTGTCATTAGGGGTGTCAATGGGCTGGGTTAGTTTGAAGCCCAATGGGTAGTCCACTCCAGACTCAATTTGGGTTGGACTCGGGTTAGCCCATGGATCTCTTTTGAAGCCCATTTGTCAAACCCATCACTTGATGGGTTGGACTCGGGTTAGCCCATTGGGCTAAGAGACATCAATAACCACCGTACCTATCAATAACCACCATACCTACACATGCATTAAAAACATGTTTAAATAAAAAAACTAGTTTCCACCACACCATAGTTCTCTCTAAATTAAAACATGCTTAAATTAAAATAGTGATCTATTTACATATTAGTTTGATGGCTGAAACGGGTCCAATGGGCTAGCATGGGTTTGTTTTACTTTGATCCATTAAATTTGGGTTGGCTTGGGTTGGTTATTTTAGTGTTGGGTTGAACTGGGTTTGAATTGGCCAGCCCAAGCCCACCCATTGACACCCCTACTGTCATGTAACTTGTCATCTAACTTTCATAGTTTTAAGATACAAGTTCTGTGTATTTTTATTGATGTGGTTATGTGGATGTGTATGAGCGAATTTGTGGTTGTTTGTGAATGTATGTGGATGTGTATATTGTGATGGATGTATGAGTATGTAGATAAAATATGTTATGGATGTGTATAATGTGGATGTATCGTGTGAAAACAAGCAGATTATGGAGCACATGTTAGTTTTTAAATATTTAAATTTTTAAATATTTTATTTTTTTTTAACATACATTACTTACGGTTCTAAACTCCATAGGTTTTTATATTCTTACGTTTTTAATTCCGTAGGTATGCGTCTACTTACGTTCAAATTCTGTAGGTCTAGCACTTTGCCGATTATACCT
>JACBKR010003278.1:0-30174 GCA_014218235.1 Colocasia esculenta
GTTCCATGATAAATTGAATTATGAATGTCATGAGATTGAATGTTTTAAATCTGTAAATGTAATATGACTCAGAAAAATGTGAAAATTTGCATGTGTGGTCATAACTTGCAAACAGTGTGTGGTTAAATTTTCATGTGATTTGGATAACAAAAAAAGCATTATGAGATTTTCATGTGAAAACGAGTGATTAATGCATGTTATCAAGAATGTGGTTGATTATGCATTGTTCAGCCTAATTAATGTAAATTATTGAATGTTAAGCCTATCAACAATAGTATCATGTTAGGGAAAAACAGAGCCATGTGTATGAATGAGAAATGTGAGCCATGTGTAAATCATGTGAAAAGTGTGTGTTAAAAATCGATAATGTGTGAAATGTGCCATGTGTGACACTGCTTCCATAGAGGGCCGTGGAACCGTACCATGGAAAAGTCTCATGGGAAGGTTCAATGTGTTAAGATCCTAAGGGCATTAGGATGAAATCCGGAGGTGGACAAGTACCACTAGTTAGGGTGGAGACTTGTTCTCCCGGTTGCGCAGTCAAGAGTCGTCACTATATTACCTAGGTGGCGTCTATGTGTATGTGTTATGTGATGTGTCCTTAAATGGTGGTTTGGACTATGTGTCACGGCACCAAATTGTGAAATGTGAATGTGAACATGTGTAAATTGGGTGTGAATATGTGAAAATGTGCAATGTGTAAAAAGTGAGCAATATGAATGTGTAATTGTGTAAACATGTGGAACTAATATGATAAATCATGAAATTGTGATCCATGATGGGTAAGTGTTAAATTTATGCCAAAACAGCAACCTAAAACGTGTAAAATGTCATTTCCACATGTGCAAAATTTTTAGAATCCATGTTAAGGATGTTTCTTACTTATGTGTGAATAGTTCCATGTTTAATCATTGTCATGTTGAAGTTGAAAATGTGAATGTAACTCTCATGTGAATAGACAAATAGAAAGCATGTGGTAGGGACTTTAATTTGGAATGACATGAACCATGTACATGTGTTTAAGTTTTAGAGAAGTATCATGATAGGTTGTTTTCCTACCATGCTATATGTTTGGCTATTGAAAGTGATTATGGGTCTTATTGTGATATATGCATGTATGACGTGTATGGTGTTATTTGATGAGTCTTTTGGACTCATTCCTTGCTTCGGCGTACAGGTTGTAGTAGGTGATACACCTTTGGAGGAGACCGTAGAGAGCGACTCCGAGCGCGGGGATAGCGCTTGGCGGAGTTGTAGTTGTGACATTTTGACTTCCATCGTATGTAAATTGAGGCATTGTAATAGAACACTATGTAATTGTGGACATTATGTATTTGAATTTAGTACTTCATTATGTGGACTTTATTTCTTTTAAACTATCATGGATCATGTATGTTAAATGTGGGTGATGAAATGAAATGAAGACCTTGTTCTTTACTTCCGCTACTCTGTATCTATATTTGTGTGTATCTCAATCATGTGATAGCGTTTGGGTAAATGCCCCACTGTGATAACGTTCACTATACCGACGTGGGTTGGTATAACCGTACCGGTATAATGAGGGTCGTCACACTGTTCAACATACACTTCCTCCTTAATAAAATCATTTAAAAAAGCAGATTTAACATCCATTTGAAATAACTTTAAATCTAGAGCAGATGCATGCAAGTAAAATCCTAATAGCCTCAAGTCTAGCTACAAGAGCATAGGTTTCATCGAAATCAATGCCTTCCTCTTGGGAATAGCCTTGAGCTACCAGCCTGGCCTTGTTTCTTAAAATCACACCAGCCTCATCCAATTTTTTCTGAACACCCACTTGGTGCCATAACTGGATGGTCTGATGGTCTGGGAACAAGTGACCATACTTGGTTTCTCTTGAACTGATTAAGTTCATCTTGCATGGCTATAATCCAGGATTCATCAGTGAGAGCTTCATTGACTGTCTTAGGCTCTATTTGAGAGACAAATGCTAAATAATCACAAGGTATTACATTACCTCTTGTTCTTACCCCTACAGATGGATCACCAATATGTTCTCAGATGGGTGATCTTTCTTGTATCTCCACTCCTTTGGAAGATTTTCATGTGTAATATCTTGTTGTTGCAAGTCTTCCAGAGGTGGATCATCCCTGTCTTCAATTGAGGTATCCTTTAGTTTCTTGGACAGTTCGTCTGCATCATCATTGTCACTTTCTTTCCTTTCTCAAGGAAGGGTAGTCTCATCAAAAATAATATGCACAGACTGTTCAATCAATAAGGTACGTTTGTTAAATATTCTATAACCTTTGGGTTTAGAAGCATACCCCATGAAGATGCCTTCATCTGATTTGACATCCAACTTACCAAGTCTCTTTTGCCGTTGTTGTGGATGAAGCATGGACATCCAAAAGTTCTGAAGTGACTGATCTTTAGTTTCTTCCCTTTGAACAATTCATAAGCGGTTTTCTTCAATATTGGTCTAATCATTACTCTATTAATGATGTAGCTTGCTGTGTTTACTGCTTCAGCCCAAAAATACCTTGGTAAGTTATATTCTGACAACATTGTCTTAGCCATATCCAATAAGGTTCTATTCTTCCTCTCAGCAACTCCATTTTGCTGTGGTGTCCTTGGTGCTGAGAAATTGTGTTCAATCCCTTCGTTTTCACAAACTTTGCAAATTTCTCATTCTGAAATTCACCTCCATGATCTGATCGAATACTAATAATACTGAATTTCTTGTCTTTCTGAACTTCTTGCTAAAACTGATAAAGCTTTCAAATGTATCATCTTTATGTTCTAGGAATGACACCCATGTAAATCTGGAGTAGTCATCAACAATCAAACCAAAGTTCTTTCCTCCAAGACTGGTGGTCCTCATTGGCCCAAACAAATCCTATGAAGGAGTACAAAGGCTTTGAGGTAGTTACAACAGTCTTCGACTTGAAGGAGCTCTTAGAATGCTTTCCTTTGGCACAAGGTCTACAAACACCTTCCATCTTAGTGCTAACTTTTGGCAGACCTTCCACAAGATTTTTCTTTAACAACTTTTCATACCACTATGCTGCAATGTCCCAATCTTCACCAATTCAGTGATTGATCTTTATTTGCTGCTAAACAGACATTTTGATCCTTGAGTTCTTCAAGATAGAGCACATATAGGTTCTTTTCTCTATTTGCCTCGAAAATTACTGCTCCATCTTAATATGCTGCATTTTGACTCTTGAAACTGGATCTGATGACCTCTGTCACAAAGCTGGCTGATGCTAATAAGATTATGTTTTAGCCCTTTGACACACAATACATCTTCAATAACTGTCTTTCCTTTGTTGTTCACAGAACCACTGCCTATCACTGTTCCTTTTCCGTTATCTCCATATGTAACAGTTCCTTCTTCATTTTGAAGATGAGAGAATAGCTTTCGATTACCTGACATGTGCCTTGAGCACCCACTGTCCAGATACCATTTGGATGCTCAAGAGTTATCCTGAAATGAAAACATTAAGTTTTAGGTACCCAAGTTCTTTTGGGTCCTGATTGGTTAGTATCACTGGTTTCCCTTTTTATTATCCATTTCTTATGTTTAGTTGGACATGTAGTTATAATATGTCCTAATTTGTTACAGTGACTGCAGCAGGACAATTTGGTTACTTTTTCTATATATTTGAAATCTACCTTGTATGCAATGTCTTGTTCAGGTACAAATTTTGGTGTTGGATATATTTTAGGATAAACTATGGTTTCTTCATTATCTGGGGGTGTATATCCTAATCCATTTTTCTTCTTACCTGATCTTCTGGCACTTTTTAATATTAGGGAGTTTTTTCCATTAGTGAATTTTTCTAATGTGCTGGATAACTGTATATTTTCTTCTGTTAGTGTCTTAATTTCAGTTTTCAGTTCGTCTGAACTTGCTTGTTTTTCTAATTTAGTTATTTGTTCATTCTTATCCATTAGATCTTCACATAACAAGTCATTTCTTCGTTTAAGTTCAGTTAACTATTTTTCTAGCTGTTCATTTTCTGATTTTAGATCTGAGTTTGTGTTTTCTAGACAAGCATGTTTTTTTACTTACTTTTATAGTTTGGTTACTTCTCTATATTTATTGTATAGTTCATTGAATGCTTCCTCTAAATTATCCGAATCAGAATTATTGCAGGAATCAAACGAGGAGTCAGATGTTACCTTATCATCTGTATTTGCCATGAACGCCAGGTTGGCTTTTCTTTATCATGCTCGAGCTTGACTCACTATCTAAGTCGCTGTTGTTTTCCCAAGCGGCTACCATTGCCTTTTTCTTATATTTCCTGAATTTCTTGGAGCTCTCTTTTTCTGAATTCAGGCTTCTTGAGCTTTGGACATTCAGCTTTGATATGTCCAGGTTTCTTGCACTCATAGCATATTGGTTCTCCTTTCTTCAGATCCTTCCTTCTGACTTCTTAAACTCTTTATTTTTCTTAAAGAATCTTCTGCCAGATTGAAATTTCTTTTCTTGGCTAAAATCCGCTGCAGTCTTCTTGATAGCATTGCTTCTTCATTTTCACTATCCTCAATACTTTCATTTTCATCTGAGCTTGCTTCTGATGAGTCTTCTTCAGCTTTTAAAGCATTGGAGTGCTTCTTTCTACTTGAAGACTCTCCTAGCCTTTCCATATTGATCTCATGGGCCATAAGGGACCCAATGAGCTTTTCCAAAGACATCCTTTCAGATCATTAGCTTCCTCAATAGCTGTGACCTTTGGGGTCCACGAGGATGGTAAAGATCTAAGAATTTTCCTCACCATGTCTCCAATCTCATAGGTTTCCCAAGTCCAGCCAATCCATTTGTAATATCTGTGAATCGACTGAACATTTGAGTTATGGACTCACCTGATTGCATCTGAAATCTTTCATATTGAGTAACAAGAATATCAATTCTTGTCTCATTCACCTTGTCTGTGCCTTCATAGGTAATTCTAAGCTTTTCCCACATCTCCATTGCGGATTTGCAGGCTGAAACTCTGTTGAATTCTTTTTGCTTAGTGCACAGCACAAAATGCTCTTAGTAACAGTTTAAGGAGATCTTTTTCCTATCATCATCTATCACTGAGCTTTCTCTGTTGTGACCAGGAGATCACCTTCTTCTACTATTGACCATATCTGATAGTGTGACCTTGGAGAAAGTACTCCATTATGGTCTTCCAATATGCATAATCTTCACCATCAAGAGAGGGGGTCGGTTGACAGACTGACCTTCAATGTTACCTTGGGCTGCCATGGATCTTTACTCTTCAGATCGTTGGATCTTTCTTCTTTGTCGAAGAGACTCGCTCTGATACCACTTGTTGCCCAGTTGACGAGCCCAGAGGGGGGGTGAATGGGTCTTTTACAAAATTATTTGATTAGTAGCTGTACTTAAAACATTCACACAAGGACGGTCTTCGAAGAAGGTTAGAGAAGGTTAGTATAAAAGACAAACACACAATAAGCAATCACACAACACAAGGAATTATCTTGGTTCAGACCTCCTCTCCTTAGGAGTCCTACGTCCAGTCCCTAAGCAACAACTCAGGATTCCACTAACTAGGGTACAGTCCCCCTACGGACAATACAACACCCAGCTCAGCTGGTCTTCCTTCACAAGAAAGGAACTACAACACCCTGGATCCCTCACCAGGTCTTCCTTCGCAACAGAAGGGAACACAACACCATGGCTCCCCACCAGGTCTTCCTTCACAACAGAAGGAACAACAACACAAGAAGAATAAACAAGAATTCAAGCCCCTAGATCAAGCTTTAGCAAGACAAGATCTGAGACTACTAGCACTGAGAGCAAATAATCTAAACAAGGCACTCTCTCAGAACTATACTGGCTCTCTTAGGATCTCTATTTCAGCACAGAGAGCAAAGAGCTAAAGACACACTAGAATTGAATTCTTGGCTCTTGGATTCTTTCAGAAGATCTGGAAAGCTTGTTTTCTCAATCGTAGTTCTCTTCTCTATCTTCTTCTGGAGCTAATATCTTGAATTTATATCTCCAATTTGAAATGTAGTCGTTGAAGTAACCGTTGTCTCTAGTTTGGTAGACGTTAGACTGCTTGACACTTAGAAGCTTCTAGTCAACAATCTTTTATCCATTTGAGCACGCAAAGAGATAGGGTCTTCTGGCGTCTATATGGTTCAACGTTGTATGACATAATGTCTTTAGGACCCTGCATATTAAATGCTAGAACAGTAGACAGCTAGGCTGTCTCTTGTTGTCAGTAAACGTTGATGTGAATATTCACCAAAATAGTAATGCCAAATAGCTTGTTCTAAAAGATACACACAGAGTAAGCATAATGGAGGACGTGATCGTCTGCATGCATGCAGAGATACGTTCAGTCCTCATAAATGAACAGATGTCAGAAGATATGCTTGACTTTGACTTTTCAACGCTTTCAGGAATAAGATAAAATAAAGTTGATGTAAGACATAAAATCGATGACTATATGACTTATGAAATCGTTATGGCGCTAACGCGAAATTGTTATGCAAAGCAAATCATTATGAGCGCTAAAGAAATCGTTATGCAAAGCAAATCGTTATGAGCGCTAATAAATCGTTATGCAAAGCAAATCGTTATGAGTGCTAAAGAAATCGTTATGCAAAGCAAATCGTTATGAGCACTAACGAAATCGTTGTGATGAGCAAATCGTTACGAAGTCTGACGAAATCGTTATGATGAGCAAATCGTTACGAAGTCTGAAGAAATCGTTGCGATGAGCAAATTGGTACGAAGAGCAAATCGTTGAACAACTTCTTTTATCCAAGCAATGTTATGGGTAAATCGTTATGGCTCTACTGAAATCGATGTAACATGAATAAAGCGATGTGACTTTCAACAGAAGTCGATGTGGACTTAGAGAAATATAATATTGAGAAAAATTAATGCTTCAAAAATATGATACTTACCAATATTGGCTTTTTGACCTTGGTATATTTTCTGTACTTAAGACTTATGAAAATATGTTAGAAATTTTGATAGGGTTTTGTTAATCACCAAAATAAATATGTAATTATTTAACATTGGATGGAGACAGACTGATCATCAAAGGCTTTTACACTACACACAGAGAGCAAGAGCTATGACAGCTATAGAGTAAGGCTTGAGCTCTTTCTATGGTGCTTGCTGATTTGAATTCTCAAGATCGATCTTCATGTAGGCACGAGTCTTCTATTTATATCTTCTTTGAAAATGTAGCCGTTGCAGTATCTGTTGTTTCTATGTTCAGAATGTTAGACTGCATGGCTTTCCTTTGCAGTCAACGGTTCTTTGCGTTCCATGCACGTAAGAAGAAAATCCTTCTTGATATCCTCCAGCTTCTACTTTATCCAACCTTGTATAGAGTCGTGCTGTCAGAGACCTGCACACATTAAATGCTAAAACGTAGACAGCTAAGCTATCTCTTGTTGTCAGTCAACGTTAGAGTGAGAATACATCAAAATATAAATTCCATTTTGTCTTTCCAAAAAGATATTACATGTAGAAGCATAAGAATATAAGATATCTAGACATGTATCGTGCAGAGAAATGTACGGTTATATTTAATGCATGGATAAAGAGAAAAATATGCGGGATGACTTTGACTTGTCAAGATATTTGAATATCAAGTCGTTGTAGCTCATGAAATCGATATGAACATGACTTATAGAATCGTTGTGTGAATGAGTCGTGTTCATGTGAATCGTTGTTCATTCGTAAAAAATCGTTGTACGCACAAATCATTATGCATCCATAACCAAATCGTTCTGGATAACAAATTGTTATAACCAATTCGTTATAACACTATAAGCAAATCGTTATGAGCAAATCATTATAACCAAATCGTTATAAACGAGTCGTTGTGATCAAATTGTTATAATCATATTGATGTGAGCAAATCGTTGTTTCACTTATCGAGTCGATGTGTGAGGAAATCGTTGTGGGACGAAATCGTTGTGAAACAAAATCGATGTGAGACAAATCGTTGTGAGATTGAAATCGTTATACTCACTTGTCGAATCGTTATGAGTGCAAATCGTTATGCTCACCTACGAAGTCGTTGTGAGATTGAAATCATTGTGAGAGAAAATCGTTGTACTCACTAAGCAAATCGATGTGAACCAAAATCGATGTGTGAGCAAATCGTTGTTCTCACTTATCAAATCGATGTGAGAGCAAATCGTTGTTCTCACTTATCAAATCGATGTGAGAGCAAATCGTTGTTCTCACTTATCAAATCGATGTGTATCTTAGCGAATCGTTCTGAGATCGAAATCGATATGATCACTTAGCGAATCATTCTGAGATCGAATTGATGCGATCACTTAGCGAATCGTTCTGAGAACGAAATCGATGTGATCACTTAGCGAATCGTTCTGAGATCAAAATCGATGCGATCACTTAGCAAATCGTTCTGAGATCGAGGTCAATATAAACCCAAAAATGATGTGATACTTATGAAATAGTTATTCTTTGTGATGACTTATGAAATCGTTATGCTTTAAAGCGAGTTGATGTGTACTTAGAGAATTTCATGCTCTGAAAATTATAAACAACAATGTAAGGATTTACTTACAAGTCTTTGCTTGATTTTGTCTGGTTTATTTCCTGTGACTAAGCTTCATGAAAACTTGTTAGATACTAATTGTTAGGATTTTGTTAATCACCAAAAAGATATATAATTCATGAAATTATATGGGGATGATTTGATCATCAATCTCCCCCTTTTTGGTGCTGACAAAACATAACAAGAATATAGATGCTTCTGAAAGAAAACCTAAGTAACTTTGCTAGTAAAAATAAAAGGAATTTATTTTTATTTTTATGTATTTCAGAAGTGTGATATTTCTCCCCTTTTTGTCATTAAGAAAAAGGATAACCCAAGGAGACAAAGACAGGAAGAGAAAGATGAGTGGGGTCAATGAACAATTTTATTTATCTTGGGGGTTACAGAGATGTAGAAAGCAGGAGACAAGAAGAGGTGTGCCGTTGTATAATGGACAAGGCCTGGCGTTCCTGCTCATCAAAATAAGCCTGAAAAGCCCCATAAGAGATGGAGTAAGAGGGTCCCATGTCAGGTAGCATCTTTTGAATATGAAGCCACCGCTGAGTACCCAGAAAAGTGCCATATTCAGCGTTGCCAAGTGAAAGTTTGTAGGTACTGAATGAACCGAAGCTGGCAAGCCGAAGAAAGTGATCAATCTTCAAAGGATAGTGGATCTGATGCTGCAACAGATCTTTCTTCATAGCCACAAAGACCTTGTATCTTTCAATCCATAAATCATACGAATTTTGAATAAGGTGAAGAAAATTGGAGTCAAGGAACTGTCCAACAGTCAGCAAAGGCTGATTGGATTTGGCCTGAGAGGCATTTAGAGCTTTAAGCTGCTCAGCAAAAAGAGGATACGCCTTTTCCATTCGGATGGAGAGAGGCGCTCACATTCGGCCAAAATGGGGGCAAGAATATCTGACTTGATGTAGCCCCAATGGTACTCTCTGAAAACAAATCTATGAAAGGAAAGAGAGAGGCCCTTTTCAACTGAAATTCTGGCCAGTACCTGAGCAGCCCATTCAAAGATCAAGGAGCCTACTGCAGATTCCATGATGAGAGAATGGAGAGGCGGCAAGAAGACAACATCTGGAATCTCCAATTTTGCAAAGTCAACCGTAATGGATTCGGTGTGAGCATCATGGGAACCAAGAGCAGCAATAGCTTGCCGGAATTGGCCAAGCTGGACTTTAGGAAGATTATTCAGGTAGCAATAGTTGTTGTACATCTGATATTGCCTAATAAGTTTGATTTCTTTTTGAATAAAAGGCCCCAAGAATCCTGTGAAGGATTTGGAACCACTCAGAGAGAGACAACGGATGATTCCTGGGTGGAAACTTGGCTGATTTAGCTCGAAGGAACTGGCTGTAAAGAGATTTCTGTCCCCGAGCCCACTGCTCTTCAGTCTTGGCTTCAGCCATGGAAAAGATTTTGGTTTGTTCAGATTTAGATAGAGAGGTATAAGGAAGAATGGTATTCAAGTGATCAGTGAGATGGAAAGTGGTAAGATCCAGAATGGTGGCAAAGGTGGTTTTTACAAGAAATTCCCTGTACAGAGGTTTATTTTTAGTGACAACTGTAAGGGAGAACCAAAGAGGTAGATAGTGAGGTTCAGAGGAATAGGAGGATTGGAAGAAAGTTTTCCTCTTCTTAGGAGCATGGCTGGAAGAGCCATTCCTATGAATATGGGTGCTAACCTTCAGAACAGATCGAAGAATGGCTTCTTCGAATTCATCCTTGATGCCCTGGATCTCAGGGTGTTCAAGTTGAGCACCTTCTGGAATGATGGTTATACATGAAGGAGGAGTAGGAGGGTGAAGGAAGGAACGAGAGGTGACTAGTGGTGGAATGGATAGTCCAGAAGAGGAGGGACAGAAGAAGAGGCTCCTGCGGATGAGGATGCTTGAAAAACCTCAAAACAGAAGGAGGAGGAGGAGATGTGGAGGTGACAGGAGATGAGGAGGATTGCAAAGGAAATGGTGTTGGAGATGAAATGGTGCGAGGCATGGGTTGTTTAAAGGTGGTAGGTGTGGAGGAGCTGTGGATGAAGATGGTGGTGAAGGAGGGGCTGGTGTTTGAAGAGGAGAAGGAGCAGGGGCTTCTGGAGCTACAGCCGGTTCTTCTGCTCTTGAAGTCTCAGCCTCGGACACCATTGGCCCGATTGGCCCAGAAACATCTTCTGCTGGCCCTGGTGGCCCAGTCTTCACAGCTTCAACACTATCTTGCACTGGAGCAGCTACCTCATCAACAACTGACCCTGAAACTGCCACTTCTGCCACAACATTTGGCCCTGCTAGATCTTCAGAAACAACTTCTTCATGATGCCCAGACTGCTGAGGTACTGATGGAGTGGGAGCAGGAGGAACCTGAGCTCGCACAAGATTTGTCAACTCTGAAATGGATGACTTCATACTGCTAAATTCGTCCCTCATCCATCTTAAAACATCTTTGTTGATTCTCAGTTCTTCCTTTACACTGTGAAGCTCAGCACCCAAAGCTCCAACTAAATTAGCTGACTGGCTCTGGATTATGAATATTGATGCTATATCAGATTGCACAGAGCAAAGAATTTTCCCTTGTTCATCCATTCTAGCAACTAAGGGCTTCAGATTGACCTTCAATTTCTTCTTCCTCTGCCTCTAATGAGGCCTCCTGGTCAAGAGGGGAACCATAAGCTGCTTCTTTCCCTTTGCTGCTTGCCCTTGCAACGGGCTCCACATTTTCATCAATATCTTCTTCACCTGAGGCACTTTCCACAATGCACTACGCCAAATTGGACTTTTAGCGGCCATTTTACTAGCAGCCAATTTATATTTGCTACTAATTAATAGCATTTTTTTAAAAAATTACTACTAATAAGCCCACTCAAGAGTTAAAGTAACTATTACATTTAATAGTAATATTATTAGATGCTAATTGACAGCAATTTTTAAACATTAGCTACCAAATATCAAAAACGGGTGACTAATACCTTTAGTAGCATATTTTTTAGTTGTAAATTCTTTTTGGAATGACGGATTGGGGGGAAGTGAAATATATTCAAATCTTCACTCCCGCACTAACTTTTCCAGGAACCTCCTTATTGCATACGCCAGCGCCCCCACCCCTGCGTGCGGCGCTCTCCACCCCGCACTCTGCCTCCGTGACCCCCGTCCCCTCGCGCCGCGCCTCTACCCTACCGCGTCCCCCCTGCATCACTCCTCACCAGCCACGCCCGCCCAGGTCTCGCCAGCACCGCGTCAGCCAGCCGCCGCCCCCGTGAGCGCCCTGGCCGCCCAGCCTCTGTGAAACCCTGTCCGCACTGGCCATCGTGAAAGCGCCCACGCCCCAGGCCGCCCTGCGCTCGGCACCGACGCCGTCGCCCATGCTTGCACCTGTCGTCGCACCGCGCCAGCGCCAACGCCATCACCTGTGCTCGCCCCACCACGCTCTGCTAGCGCCAAAGCTGCCTGCCTCTGCGCCGACTGGCCCCGCGACCCAGCACCACGGTGCCTCTTCCGTGACCACATGTGAATGGCAGTGACCAGCCGGCCAGCGCCCTTGCATTGGGCTCCCCTTGATGCCATCAGACATCCCTGTTTAATTCTACCTAGCTAAACTCTACACATTATTCCAAAAGCATCTATATATTTGCTTGGTGAATTTTAAACTCTGCAATCTTTGTGAATTCTTGGATTGTAGATTGTGAGATTTATTTATTTTTTAGATGTTCATGTCGTGCCTCCCCCACAGCGGGAGATTTGGATCATCTTCTAGCGAGGAGTGAGATAGCAACCTCACTTTCGTCTATTTTTAATGCAATTTTTATAAACATAGCTACTGGGAATAAAGACATTATAATTGCCTAGCTAAGAAATATGATTCAGGACTCTAAGCTCACCAATCCCTTTCATTTTATTTTTCTTTAATCCTCCATGCTTATTTTTTGGGAAGTATGGAAATCTAGATGTATTATCAGGTTTGATAACATGTAATTTAGTGCGCTCCCGCTATATTGTTTTTAAGAGTCTTTGCTTAAATTAAAAAAAAAAACATGACGGTTTCCATTGTTGAGCCGATCAATGAAAGTATTTGTTTGTTGTTTAGATGATAGTTCATTTTCATCATGAAGAGAAATTGATCATCAACATGTTTTCATTCATTTTACTTGCTTGAGTTTCTGATGTTTTGTAGTCTTGTATTTTAGAACAATATTTTTGCTTTTGTGGTCTAAGTGGAGAAGTCTTTATATGGATATTGAAGTAGCACTTCTGGTGAACAATTAGTTGATACACTGGGGGATGAAAATTCAAATGGAACTACTAGTTCAGGAAATATTGGGCTTCCTATCACAAGTCTACGATCAATTAATTCCAACAGCAAACATTCAACTCATGCTATCTAATTGCATAGATATTGTCCTATTGTTGTAAAAGGTCATAAGGAATTTGCCTATGCTTTGGTGTTGAATGGTAGTGGAACACTAGTATTTGGTGGAATTGAGAAGGTGCATTCTAAGTTTCCTTTGTCTCTTAGTTGGTGATGTTGTCACTCTAGGTTTTGGCCATTTGTGTCAACTTCTAGCATGTTTTTACTATATTGTCATATTAATCTATGTATTTAGGCTTACAGGTTTATTCCCTTTTGTTTTGTGGTTCTTCCTGTATCCATATGTTTTGTGTACTAATAATATCCTCATGTTTCTAAAACTTTATATACTTTGTCTTGATTGATTTTTTTTTGTTATCTTTATGTACAACATAAAAAAAGAGATGATGTAGGAATACTTTGTCTTGACTGATGCAGCAAAATAATGAAAATTATCAGGTAAAAATTTTAATTTCTACCATCTTGCATGCAAATTTGTTTAATGACGTATAGAATAAACTTCTTTGCTTTGTTTTTTAATCAGTCATATGAGGGTAATACATCGTCTTCCATTCATTCATCTGCTTCAAGTCATGAAGTACAACGTCTTAATGTGAGAATTATGTCTATTTTTATGCATATTACTTGATAGAATTCTCTTTTTTAATAACATTTAATTTTATCCAACTAATGGATTAAGTCAGAATTCCCATCCAATACTCTTGTAAATTTTTTCAAAAAGGACACACAATTACATAGTGAAGTACATATTGACATGCCACTATTGTTTTGGAACCATATTTTAAAGTTCTTGTTGAATGAATTATCTTGTTATCTACAGGTGCAATGAGGATTAAAGATAAGGGAAGAAATGATGACAATTTGAATGTTCAGTAAATACAACTCTTAATGTTATTGTTTGTTAGTATATCATGATCAAAAGTTCTTTTTCTTCTTTTTTTTTTGGCAAGAAAAGCCATGGTTACTTAAAGAGTTTCAAAAGTTTTTTGTCAATGTGACTCTTGCTACTATTAAAAGTAAAGATCATTTAAAGAAGGTTGGAGGTTGACTTAGGATGTGAATACTGGAAGTGGCTATAAATGTTGTTCTTGTTTATAATGAACCTCTTCTAAGGCATATGAATATTCAAGACAATTGGAGATGCAATTGGGGCAACTATTGCTGGCTTTTACTCTTGTATGTATGTTCAATTGTACATATTTCAATATAATAATGTTATCAATTCTATGCTAAATATGTCTTTTCTCTTGCAGGTCATTGAGGCAAAAGAATGATCTACATGAAGGCAGCTTGAAATGGAACATTTTGTCATCTTTTTTTTCTTTTCTCCTTTGGACATTTTATGATGACCATGTCAGAACCACCTACATTTTAGATGTTCATTGAGACAATGTTTGGAAAACATATTTTACTCTTTTGCATTCATCATTTCTAAAAATGTGTGATGTCTTGTAAAATGGATATATATGATGCCTTTTGTGGAAATGGAATAGATATGTACGATGTTTGTGGTGGGTTTTTGCCAATGAATTATATCTGTTGTGGAAAGATTTATCGAATACACAGAAGAAATACATTTTGACATATTTGTATACAGGCGGTGTTATATAATCAACTACAGTGATAATTTTTAATGTCACTATTATAAACTTTTAGTAGCAAATATATGTGTTAGTATATGTTATTATTTACACTTTTAGTAGCAATTATGTTTGTTGTTAAAATATCTATTACTAGCCAATTATGCCCTTTCAATAGCTATCTAAATTGCACATATCTAATCTTCAAAAGCAATAAGAAATGCTGCTAATACGAATAGTGACAAATATGTTCTAATTTTAAAAGAATAAATAATAGTCATTATATTAGCTTCTAATGGTATACAACGGAAGCAATTATATTTGCTATAACAAATAAAAATAATAGCCAAAAGATTAGCTACCAATACTAAACATATTTAGCAGCAATTTTAAATGCTTCTATTGCTAGTTATTGCAGCCATTTAAATGGTTATCAAAAGTTTTTGCGACGCTTAGACAACAAATAGAGTACAATTGTGCATATTTATAGCAGCATTTATAAGTGTCATTAAAGATTCCTTTTAGCAGCCATGATTGTGAATGGCTGCTATTTACTTTTAGCGACGGGACTTATAACAGCCAACTTGTAGATGGTTGTTAAAGAGTTTAGTAGCAATTATTTTAGCTATAGCAGCATATAAAATCAATACTAAAAATCACATTTGTTGTAGTGATGCCTTCTCTGAACTGATCATCAACGGGAACACTAGCAGTGTGCTCCCCCTGGGTTGGTGCTTCCTTTTCAACAGATTGCTCCCCCTGAATAGGAGCATCTTCCATAGGAAAGTCTGCAATGTGGCCTGATGCCACAACCTCTGGAACATTTTCTTCTTCTTGCTCTCTCTGAATAGGAGCATCCTCCATGATAGCTTCTTGAATGTGGCCAGATGCCACAAAATCTGCTGCTGGTTCACTGGACTGATCAGGCTCCCCCTGAGTGCTTGGAATGGATTCCAGCACACTTCTAAGAATAGATGCCACAATTGAGGTGGGTTGATAGCCTCTGAAGCTCGCTCAACTGTCTCAATATTCTCTTGAGGATTATCCTCAATCTGGCTTCAATGATCACTGATTCTTCTTCTCTGACCTCTGTTGTTGCTGCTTGTTCCACTGCAATTTCTAAACTGATAACTTCTTGATGTTGCTCTTGAACTTCTGGTCCTACTGGTACGTCTGCTGCTACTGCTGCTTCTCCTACCTCTTCTTGGACTTCTTGGGCTTTGCCATAATGGCTTCACCCTCAGCCACTGAGGTCTTGGTCCACACACCATTAACCAGTGAGAATCCACTCTTCTTCAAGTTTCTGCTGCAAATAGCCTGCCTCATCTTTTCTGACACTACTCCAGACAAATTAATGCCAAAATGTTGAAATACCTTGGTGAGCAGATGTGCATATGGTAGGGACACATTTAGCTTGCTCTTCTTGTCCCAAACCTGAGCGGATGCAAACTTCATCCTTTCTATTATAACCTCAACCATATTTATGCTTTGGTTATAGATAGCCCAGAACATCATATCAGAGTCCGCCTTAGTACAAGTCGAAAAGGTGGCACTCCTTGGGATCAATATTTGGCAAACATGAAATGTAGAAGACGATTGAATGTGTTCAGCTGGTTGATGTCAATCTTCCCATCCTGCAGTTTGAACTCGGGTCCAACAATCCCTAGACCCCTTCGCCTGGATGTCGACAGTGTGAAGTCCACTGTGACCGGTGGTGCAAACTCCAAATAGAGACTCCAATAACTCATATGAAATCCTAATCTGGGTTCCTTTGACAGTGGATGTCAAGGACCCGTCCTCCTTAGTCCTCAAACAAACGTAAAATGCCTTCACTAGGTCTGGATAACTCACCTCTGACAGAGTTGCCATCTTCGTCCATTTCATCCTCTCCATTACTGCAATGATGCTGCCCATTCCATTCTTCTGCAAGTCTGCAACGTCCACTGCCTGGTTGCCACAGACCATGATCTTCAGTGGTATACCTCTCTTGCTGCTCGACGGTAAGAAACGCAACTCTATAGCCCCCGATGCTGCCAGATACACCAGATGCGGCCATGGATTTGAATGGGGAAAGTTTCTGGATGATTGGAATGAGGAAAGGAGCAGAAGCCCTCAGAAATTTCTTGCGGGAAGGAGTTGGAAGCTTTGAAATCCCAGAGAGTCGATGCCGGAGTCGATAGGGTATCGCCTCACGCAAGTTGAGGAGATGAAGACGAAGGGTGAATCGTTGAAACACAGATTTCGGGTTTTTATCAAAAGAATAATAGTGACTTTTCGAAACAAGAGGCGCCATAATGGCAGAAAACGACAAAGTGACCAGTTCGAGAGGAATAAATACTTTAAATTAATCGAACCGTCTCAGATAAGAAATAAGTAATATTTTAATGAGATTTTGCTTAACTACAGGGAGAGAAAATTGGTTATTCTGAAATAATTTATATTTCAATTTTATACAGATAAATCTTTCACAATTTACACATGCCTAGTTCCCTTCTAGAGAAGTAAATCTCTCTTCAGGTAAGGCCTTTGTGAAGATATCTGCTAACTAATTTGTGTATCTACAAAAGAAATGTTTTATTACCATTAGCTACATGATCACGAATAAAATGGTACCTAACCTCAATGTGCTTTGTCCTTGAATGCTGGACTGGATTCTTGGCAGATTTATTGCACTTGTGTTGTCGCACAGTAATGGAATTGTCTTGATCTGGAGTCCATAATCCTCAAGTTGTTGTTTAATCCATAATAGTTGTGTACAATAGCTTCCAACAGTCACGTACTCAGCTTCAGCTGTAGACAGTGCTACTGAATTTTGCTTCTTTGAGGACCACGAAATCAGACATCCTGCAAGAAATTGACAACATCCACTGGTGCTTTTCCTATCTACCTTGCATCCAGCATAGTCAGCATCAGAATATCCTACTAAATTATTTCACATGAATTTGGGTACCATAATCCTAGATCATGAGTTTTTGCTAAGTATCTAAAGATCCTTTTACACAAATTAAATGAGACTCTTTAGGATCTTCCTAGTACCTAGCACACATACATACGCTAAACAATATATCAGGTCTACTTGCTGTTAAATAGAGTAATGAACCTATCATACCTCTGTAAAGTTTCTGATCTACTTTCTTACCATTTTTGTCACTGTCTATCCTTGTTGATGTGCTCATGGGTGTTGACAGTGGCTTGGCGTTTTCAAATCCAAACTTCTTTAGTAATTCTTTGGTGTCTTGGCTTGACAGATGTGAGATCCTTCCTTTCCTTGTTTGATTTGCAATCCGAGGAAGTAGTTGAGCTCCCCCATCATGCTCATTTCAAATTCTCCATGCATAAGCTTTTCAAAACTTGCAAAGAGATTCATCAGTAGAGCCAAATATTATATCATCAACATATATTTGAACGAGTAACACATTTTTAAGTTTAGACTTAATGAATAATGTGCCATCTACTTTTCCTCTAATAAAACCATGATTTAACAAAAATGAACTAAGCCTTTCATACCAAGCTCTAGGTGCTTGCTTTAATCCATACAAGGCTTTATGCAACTTAAAAACATGATTTGGAAAATCCATGTCATCAAAACCAGGCGGTTGTTCTACATATACGTCTTCCTTTATAAAACCATTCAGAAAAGTAGATTTTACATCCATTTGAAAGAGTTTTAAATTTAATGCAGAAGCATATGCAAGTAAAATCCTAATTGCCTCAAGTCTAGCCACTGGTGCATAGGTTTCATCGAAATCTATGCCTTCCTCTTGGGAATAGCCTTGAGCTACCAATCTGGCCTTGTTTCTTATGATCACACCAGCTTCATCCAATCTGTTTCTGAACACCCATTTGGTCCAATCACAGGATGATCTGATGGTCTCGGAACAAGGACCATACTTGGTTTCTCTTGAACTGATTTAGTTCATCTTGCATGGCTATATCCAAGATTCCTCAGTCAGCTTCATTGACGTCTTAGGCTCTATTTGAGATACAAAAGCTAAATAATCACATGGAATTACATTACCTCTTGTTCTTACCCCAACAGATGGATCTCCAATTATGTTGTCCAGTGGGTGATCCTTCTTATACCTCCATTTCTTGGAAGATTGTTCGTGATGTATCCTTTTGTTGTAGATCTTCCAAGGGTGGATCTTCCTTATCCTCAATAGATGTGTTCTTTAGCTTCTTGGATAGTTCATCTGTATCATCAACATCACTATCTACTTCCTTTCTCAAGGAAGGGTTAGTCTCATCAAAAATAACATGTACCGTCTGTTTATTAATAAAACTACGTTTATTGAATACTCTATACCCTTTAGGGTTTAGAAGCATACCCCATGAAATAGCTTCATCTGATTTGGAATCTAACTTACCAATATCTCTTTTGCCGTTGTTGTGGATGAAGCATGGACATCCAAGATTCTGAAATGGCTGATTTTCGGCTTCTTCTGCTTGTATAATTCATATGAAGTCTTCTTCAGATTGGGCTGATCATTACCCTGTTGATTATGTAACAAGTTGCATTGATGGCTTCGCCCAAAGTTCTTGGCAAATCATATTCTGATAGCATTGTCCTTGCCATATCCAATAGGGTTCTATTCTTTCTTTCAGCAACTCCATTTTGCTGTGGTGTCCTTGGTGCTGAGAAGTTGTGTTCTATTCCTTGGCTATCACAGAATTTTGCAAAGCTCTCATTCTGAATTCTCCTTCGTGATCTGATCGATACTAATGATGCTATACTTCTTATCCTTTTGAACTTTCTTGCTGAAACTAACAAAACTCTCAAAAGTATCATCCTTGTGTTCTAGGAAAGAAACCCATGTAAACCTAGAGTAGTCATCTACTATAACAAACCAAAGTTCTTTCCCCCGAGACTTGTGGTCCTCATTGGCCCAAATAAATCCATATGTAGAAGTTCTAAGGGTTTAGAGGTTGTTACCACAGTCTTTGACTTGAAGGATGACTTGGTGTGCTTACCTTTTGCACACGGTCCACAGACACCAATCATTTTTGTACTTACTTTGGGTAGGCCTTCCACCAAGCTTCTCTTGATCAACTTTCTCATACCATCCAAGCTGCAGTGGCCCAGTCTTCGGTGCCAGAGATCTATTGACTGCTCTTTATTTGCTGCCAGACATATGTCCTGATCCTTTAGTTCTTCCAAATAAAGTACATACAGGTTCTTTTCTCTGTTAGCTTCAAAATGACTACACCATCCTTTATAATACTGCACTTTGACTCTTGAAATTTGATCTGATGTCCTTTATCACACAGCTGGCTGATACTAATAAGGTTGTGCTTTAGTCCTTTGACGCATATCACATCTTCGATAACGGTTTTGTCTTTACTGCCTACTGATCCACTGCATATCACAGTCCCTTTCTATTGTCTCATATGTGACTTTCCTTCTTCAGCTTCAAGATGCGAGAATAACTTTCTGTTCTCTGACATGTGCCTTGAGCATCTGCTATCCAAGTACCATTTGGATGCTCGAAGGTTTCCCTGCATTAAAAACATTAAGCTTTAGGTACCCAAGTTCTTTTGGGTCCTGGTTGGTTAGTATCATCAATTTTTCTTTAATTATCCATATTTATGTTTAGTTGGACATGATATTTTAATGTGTCCTAACTTATTACAATGGCTACAGCAAGACATTTTAGTTATCTTTTCAGTTGGAATGTATTTAAAATTTGATTTATATGTTGTGTCTTGTTCAGGTACAAATTTAGGAGTTGGATATGTTTTAGGATATACTACTGTTTCCTCATTATCGGGAGGAGTATAACCTAATCCATGTTTCTTTTTACCTGACCGTCTAGCACCTTTTAATATTAATGTTGTTTTTCCATTAGTAAATTTTCTAGTGTGCTTGACAATTTTTCATTTTCTGTTGTTAAAGTGTTAACTTCTTGTTTTAATTTATTTACAGTTTCTTGGTTTTCCAAACTCTCTAATTGTTCATTTTTATTTTTCAAGTCTTCACATAACAATTCATTTCTCCTTTTTAGTTCAGTAATTTATTTTTCCATTTGCTCATTTCAGATTTTAAGTCTGATTAGTATTTTCTAAGCATGCGAGATTTTCTTATTGACTTTTAGTGATTTACATACTTCTTTATATTTACAATACAGTTCATTAAAGCTTCTTCTAAGTTGTCAGAATCAGATTCATTGCACGAAGAGAAAGATGAGTCTGATGTTACCTTGTCTTCGACGTTGGCCATGAATGCCAGGTTGGCTTCTTCTTCTTCTTCATTGCTTGAGCTTGACTCGCTGTTCAAGTCACTACTGTTGTCCCATGCTGCTGCCATGGCTTTCTTCTTAAAATTTGGGTCTTCTGGTGAGTCTTTCTTTCTGAACATCAGTTTTCTTGAGCTTCGGACATTCTGCCTTGATATGTCCGGGCTTCTTGCATTCATACAAATTGGTTCAGTCTTCTTTGCATCTTTGACTTCTGACCTTTTGAAGTCTTTTCCCTTCTTGAAGTATCTTCTTCCGGACTGATACTTCTTTTTCTTAGCCAAGATGCGTTGTAACCTTCTGGATAGCATTGCTTCTTCATCTTCACTGTTGTTCATGCTTTCTTGGCTATATGAGCCTTCTTCTGATGTGTCTTCTCTGCCTTGAGTGCGTTGGAATGCTTCTTTCTGCTAGATGATTCTCCCAACATTTCCATGTTAATCTCATGGGCCATAAGAGACCCAATGAGTTTCTCTAACGACATTATCTTCAAGTCGTTAGCCTCTTCTATTGCTGTTACTTTTGGAGTCCACGAGGCAGGTAAGGATCTGAGAATTTTCCTAACCATGTCTCCCATATGATAGGTCTTACCAAGACCAGCCAATCCATTAGTGATGTCAGTGAACCTACTGTACATCTGTGTAATTGTTTCACCGGGTTGCATCTAAAATCTTTCATATTGAGTTACTAGAATATCTATTCTGGTTTCTTTTACCTTTTCAGTACCTTCATAAGTGATCCTTAACTTTTCCCATATTTCCATAGAGGATTTGCAAGCTGATATGCAGTTGAACTCTTTCTTGCTAAGAGCACAACATAGGATACTCTTGGCCTTGCAGTTCAGAGAAATCTTCTTCTTGTCATCTTCCGTCCATTTATCCTTTTCATTCGTGACCAAAAGATCTCCTTCTTCAACTATCGACCAGATTTGATAGTCAAGACCTTGTAGAAAGAATTCCATCCTTGTTTTCCAATATGTGTAGTCTTCACCATCGAACAGCGGTGGCCTGTTTACTGACTGACCTTCGAAGTGACCTTGGGCTGCCACTTGATCTTTTCTATTCAGATCGTTGGATCTTCTTCTTTGTCAAGAGACTAGCTCTGATACCACTTGTTCCCAGCTAGCAATCCCAGAGGGGGGTGAATGGGATTCTTTAAAATTGGTTATTTAAAACCTGTCCACAAAAACGTTCACACAACAAGTACTTCGATGATTGTTAGCATTAGTGAAAAGTAAACAACAAACACAAAGCAAGCAATCACACTACACAAGATTTTATCCTGGTTCGGACCTCCTCTCCACAGGAGTCCTACGTCCAGTCCCTGAGCAACAACTCGGGATTCACTACCCAAGGGTACAGTCCCCCTCAGGATACTTACACACCTAGCCGCAGCTGGTCTTCTCTTCACAACCGAAGAGGAATACAACACCCTGGAACCCCCAAGTCTTCCTTCAACACGAAGGAAAATAAACACCTGGACCCAAGGTCTTCCTTCACACGAAGGGAATAAACACAACAGAGTGTACAAGAGATGATACGCCTCTGGACCAAGCTAATAGCACAATGCTTGATCCGAAGCGAATTGAGAGGGAAAAAGATCTACAACTCAGACTACTCTCAGTACTTGAAAGCTCTCTCAAGGTTTTTACACTACACACAGAGAGCAAGAGCTATGACAGCTATAAAGTAAGGCTTGAGCTCTTTCTATGGTGCTTTCTGATTGAATTCTCAGATCGATCTTCAAGTAGGCACCAGTCTTCTATTTATATCTTCTTTGAAAAATGTAGCCGTTGAAGTATCCATTGTTTCTATGTTCAGAGAACGTTAGACTGCATGGCTTTCCTTTGCAGTCAACAGTTCTTTGCGTTCCATGCACGTAAAAAAATCCTTCTTGATATCCTCCAGCTTCTACTTTATCCACCTTGTATAGAGTCGTGCTGTCAGAGACCTGCACACATAAATGCTAAAACGTAGACAGCTAAGCTGTCTCTTGTTGTCAGTCAACATTAGAGTGAGAATACATCAAAATAGAAATTCCATTATGTCTTTCCCAAAAGATATTACATGCAGAAGCATAAGAATAGAAGATATCTGGACATGCATCGTGCAGAGAAATGTATGGTCATATTTAATGCATGGATAAAAGAGAAATACGCGGGATGACTTTGACTTGTCAAGAAATTTGAATATCAAGTCGTTGTAGCTCATGAAATCGATATGAACATGACTTGTAGAATCGTTGTGTGAATGAGTCATTGTTTATGTGAATCGTTGCTCATTCGTAAACAAATCGTTGTACGCACAAATCGTTATGCATCCATAATCAAATCGTTCTGGATAACAATTGTTATGAGCAAATCATTATAACCAATTCTTTATAACTATAAGCAAATCGTTATGAGCAAATCGTTATAACTAATCATTATAAGCGAGTCATTGTGATCAAATCGTTATAATCAAATTGATGTGAGCAAATCGTTGTTTCACTTATCGAGTCGATGTTGTGAGGAATCGTTGTGGGACGAAATCGTTGTGAAACAAAATCGATGTTAGACTAATCGTTGTGAGATTGAAATCGTTATACTCACTTGTCAAATTGTTATGAGAGCAAATCGTTATGCTCACTTACGAAGTCGTTGTGAGATTGAAATCGCTGTGAGAGCAAATCGTTGTTCTCACTTAGCAAATCGATGTGAACCAAATCAATGTGAGAGCAAATCGTTGTTCTCACTTATCAAATCGATGTGAGAGCAAATCGTTGTTCTCACTTATCAAATCAATGCGATACTTAGCGAATCGTTCTGAGATCAAACGATGCGATCTTAGCGAATCGTTCTGAGATCGAAATCGATGCGATCACTTAGCGATCGTTCTGAGATCGAAATCGATGCGATCACTTAGCAAATCGTTCTGAGATCGAAGTCGATATAACCCAAAAATGATATGATACTTATGAAATAGTTATTCTTTGCGATGACTTATGAAATCGTTATGCTTCAAAGCGAGTTGATGTGTACTTAGAGAATTTTCATGTTCTGAAAATTAAAAACAACAGCATAAGGATTTACTTACAAGTCTTTGCTTGATTTTGCCTGGTTTATTTCCTGTGACTAAGCTTCATGAAAACTTGTAAGATACTAATTGTTAGGATTTTGTTAATCACCAAAATAGATATATAATTCATGAAATTGTATGGGGATGATCTTATCATCAGTGTGCCTCTACGACCCCAAACACCTATAAAGCTAGGTCATCTCTGTAAGAGAGAACTTTGGCTCAGCTAGGGCTTTTGGATTTCGGGGGGAGAAAAAAGAGAGTTTAGAGGGTTGATCTGGCGAACCAGAGCCTGCACCGACGTTTTGCTGCAAGGGGGAGATTCTTCTGAATGTGGAGAAGCTCTCCTAATGTCGGGAGATCGTCTGCAAGAGCATGGAGGTCGAACCAAACCATGGACTTTACCTCTTTGGCTTGGCAGAGGAGGGCTTCATCACCCAAATTTGATCTTCAGGGAGTTTCTTTGAGGCAAGTAACTTAGGAGTTTCTCCCTAGACCTATCACCTAGAGTTTTAGGATTTTATGGATTTCTATCTCGTGTCCTAGACCCCCAAATTCTCCGTCTTTTTTGTTTTCGGTCTGCACTCTCTGCAGACAGGAGGTTGATGGCAACACCCTTGCCGTCAAGTTCCTATGTTGACGACAATCGATTATGATGTTAACCTCTATTGACCGCAAGACCCTTGCCGTTAAGTTCTTCTGATTTTCCAAAAGAGTGTTTATAACACGTGATGTGATTTTTTGGAAATTTTGAATGTATGCATATGGTTAGAAATTTTTTTCTTGTCAGGTATGTTTAGTAGATTGAACCGTGAATTCCTGATAATTTTTTTATCATATTTGTAAATTATAGAATTTTTGCTATGAGTAAATAAGCAAGTTATGTCAGATCTAAATTCGGAGTAAATATGTATGATGGGTATTATTGTCACAAAAATTTTCCATGAACTCAAGGTTACTATGTGCATGTTTTAGGACTTTTAGAACCGTCAGTTTTACTGTCTACCATGTTTAATCAAAATTCCTTGTTAAATTACTTAAGATCTCTATTAAACATTAAAAATAGATGTGCTATTGGAAAAATTCTGAAAAATTAATTATCTAATAATTCCATGCATAGGATCTATGTTTAAAATTTGAGCAAGTTCTGACATCTGTGAATAGTGTTTCCAATTGTAAGTCAGTAAGGGTCATATTAAGTATGATTAATCACAAAATGATATATTCTGATCATTAATGTCATTTTCAGGTTTTGTTTAGTATGTCTTAGCACTGTTAGATAGTCATGATAAATTTGGTAATCTAAGATATGTGTTTGAATCATGAGCATGTAAATGGATCATTAAGTGCATGTAAAAATGTGTTAAACTGTGATCATGTGAGTGATGTGATTAAGTGATAATTATGCCAGATTGACACTGCTACCATAGAAGGCTGTGGAGCTGTACTGTAGAAATGTCCCTATGGGAAGGCTCAATGTGTATGTGATATCCTATGGGCATCAGGATGAAATCCTGGAGGTGGACAAGTACCACTGGTTAGGGTGGAGAGAGCTTCTCCCGGTTCTGCGTAATTATCAAGATTCGTCACAATATTGTCTAGGTGACGGGTATCTGTTATGTGTGTGATGTGTCATTCTTTATGGTGGTTCGGACTATGTGTCACGGTAAAAATAATGTGTAAAGATGTGAATTAAGTATGAATGTGCAAAGTGATTATTTGAAAGTGATATGATAATGTGCTTCAGTTTGTGAGAATGTGAAACCATGTGATTAAGCTTCTTTTACATTAAAACAACAAGTAAAATGTGAGAATAGTGATACATGAGCATATTAGATGGCATTACTAGATACATGTGTTTAGTTTTATGATCAAGATACTTGGAAATGTGCCATACAATATGTTGTGAATGATACCATTATTTACATCAAATTCATGTGTAGTTAGCATGTTATAGATTGTTTATTTGGTACTTGTTTATTACTACATGAACCATGTGATAAATTGATCTTTATGTTAAAATTGAGTAGAATGAATGGAATAAGTATATGGATGTACCAATAGGTTGCTTACTGACTCTTTTGTGAAGACTCATCCTTACTTAAACATACAGGTGAGACAAGTATTCCCGAGATTGAGGAGGAGATAGCGAGGAGCGACTCCGAGTGAGAAGAGTAGTAGAGATCTTGGAGTCGATCTACTTAGCTTGTACTTTTCTTTTGCTAATATGAGAGATGATGTTATGTCATGGACTTGTTATTTATGGACTTTGTTTATTTATTTTGATACTATATAAACTGTGAGATGTGTGTAATGACGATGGAATAAGAATCACTTTCCTTTCCTCTGTACTTTCTTTTGTTATTTCTGTACATCTCTACCTACTATATTGTGTTGGATACATGTCCTACTGTGATGGCACGCTTTTTATCGATGTGGATTGGTATAATCATACCAGTATAAAGGGGGCGTTATAGTAGGAGTTGACTAGGTCCTAAGAATAATATTTAAAATTGGGCAAGCGAGCTCGAATAACATCCCAAGCAGATTGAACTGAGATTTTCCCTCTATCATGATCCCATATTATTTGTTCTCCCCACCAAAATCGAAATGAAATGCAATATCACTACAAGAGAATCGGCATTTATCAATACTATATGTCCGCGGTTGAAAATTCAAGGACAAAACGGATATAAAGTAGCGGCTATAATACTGCTGCCATAAAAATGTTTTGTTCGCCACTAAAATACCTTTTTGACAAGTTTTAGCATACGTCAGCGAATAAAACTTAACTGCGGACAAACGTCAACTTAAGGCCTCGCTACGCGCGACCACAGACATATAGTTTTCCGCGACTGTATTAGTCGCGAACATATAGATGTTGTCCACGTCCTAGAAACTACTAATATACATTAAATGTCTACGGCTAAGAGAGTCGTTGACAGTATTAGTCAGCAGTGATCTAACCATAGACAAGGCGCTGGTAAATATAAATTTAATTTTATTCATTTATTAAAATAAAAACTACAAATTAGAATATATAGAACATATATTTTTTAATATAGTTTATTTTAGTTTAGTGATTGATATATACATATGTTTTTATATTTTTAATATATATGTATATTTGTGCTAGATATATATACTTGTTATCTCAAATATAATTATGGTGTTACTAATTTATAAATATAAATATACACAAATTTAGTGAACATATATTATATATGTGTGTGTGTTTATATATTTATATGTTTTCATATTAGTGAGTTAATTTACATAAATTTTTGATTTAATACATATATATAAATTATTCTTAGAAGTAATATTTTTGAAAATTTACTTATTGTTATTGAACGATGATCAAATTGATCATACAATATGAGTAGATATATATAGATTGTGTAAGTCAAATGATTAATTCAACTGTCAATTCATCTTTATCAAACTTAAATCTAACAATTACATTTGAGAACAGAGTAAATTATTTCTTTGAAAGAATTACCCATGAGCAAGCTGATCAATTGATCCCACACATATATATATATATATATATATATATCTATATATGTGTGTGAGACGAATCAAATTCAACAACCAATTTGATTTACTTATATAATAGGGATCTTGATGAACGTAGTTCGTGATTCAATATATATATATATATAATATCATCTTGATCAAACATAAATGTAAGAGTAGAATAAGATTCAAAGATATTCTAACCTACGTAGAAGTACTATGATGAAGATGTTTAAACTAAGTTTCTTCATTTATCCTTTGTTTATAATGATCGATACAATTGACCTAGTCATTAGAAGTCATATCAGTTCTACTCGTCAATTGAAAGTTTGGATTTTCTTATACTAGCTGACCGAAGTATTAAAAGTCAATACCAATTCTTTCTCATTACGATTAAATTTGATCATATTACTGTGCCTTACTGTTCATTCCTTGAAATTCTCGTCCTCTTTTGGTGTCGACACATACTCTTTAGGTGTCGATACACAATTACTTAGTATCATCACAAGATAGTACATTAGTAGATATAGTAATATTTATAATTATAAAAAAATAAATATATTGATGCAAATAGCAAATATATTTATTTCTTCAAAATTTAGGTATTAAGTAATACCTATGGTAGCGCTATTATTCGTCGTCATACAATTATATGGTAACGGCTTCTCAAAGCTGCTGCTAAAGATAATATGGCAGCGACTTCTTAGCCGCTACCATATTTTTGCCCTATCCTGCCTGCACAAAACCCCCCTTCCCTGCTCTCTCTCTCTCTCTCTCTCTCTCTCCACTCTCTCTCTCTCTCTCTCTCTCTCTCTCTCTCTCTCTCTCTCTCTCTCTCTCTCTCTCTCTCTCATCTCTCTCTCATGCACCTGCAACGCGCCCCGACCTCCGACGTGCCGACGATCGGCGACCCCCTCCGCGATGCCAAAGCTCTGGCAGTAGCCCTCCCCTCCGGTGGCAGGCCACACCCCCATTCCCTCCCTCCACACACGCACACACACACAGAGGTTGAGACGGAGGGGCCGACTCCCCTCCTCTTCCGGCGGCCCCCATCCCCTCCCTCCCCTCCAGTGACAGCCCCATCCCCTCCCTCCCACACATGCACACACACACAAGGGGAGAGGGAGGGGGCCGACCCCCCTCCCCTCTGGCGGCCCCCATGCCCTCCCTCTCCTCCGACAGCAGCCCCCACCCCCCATGCCCTCCTTCCCACAAACCCACACACACACATAGGTTGAGAGGGAGGGGCTGACCCCCTCCCCTCCGGCAGCCCCCACCCCCCATCCCCTCCCTCCCTTGTGGAGGATCGACTGAGGCATATATATGCATTTGTTCTGTATAAAATGAGAACAAGGTTGAAGGACAACATTATATGGATTGTAAATTCGAGTGGTATTTTTATGTATAAATGAGCTTATCGGTGAATCCAAGCAGCCAGCTATCAGCCTCTACATTGATTAAAAATCCTGTGTGGAAAGTACTTTGGAATCCCAACCTTGGTTCCCTAATTATGTCTCTTAAGATTGTCTTTCATGTGGAAGGCAATTACTTAGGACTAGTGAAACCAAAAGCTAGTACAGAAATGGCCAGGTTTTAATGCAAGTTGGCCTATATTTTGATTAGGAATCCATTTAAGCATCTTATTTTTGGGTATGTGGTTGCCAGAAATGTATGCATGCATGTAGCTTCCCCGTTAAACTACCATTGGAAGGACCCTAAGGACCTAGATCACAGAATTATTGACTGGGCCTTCCTGCCTTTCTCAAAACAAAAAGGGGAGTTTTCTCACTTGGCAATTATCTTTTTTCTGTTGGGAAAAATTCGGAAGGCGTGATGCATGTAAGAAAACTTTTGAAAATCGCTTAGTACACTCGCTCTAGATTATAAATATGTGGTAAGTGATTGTGATTTCCAGCATTGGAGCAACATGATAGCTGTCCATCTGCTCTCAATTCCTAGCTTTCATGGAAGCCTGGTGCCCTCCGTTGGAACAAACGTCAGCTTTTGGCATTATTTTTTTAGGTAACTCCCAAGTTATCCCTGTAGCCTGCCCGGGAGGGCGCAGTCCAGACTCTGACCCGCTGGCCACTGAGGCATATATATGCACTTGTAAAAAGGATTCGCTTGGCTCAATATCCCAAGTGCTTCCAATTATTGCTGAAGGAGATGCCAAGATAGTTATAGAGTCGATCCTTCACAAGGGTACGTGAAATCTTCTATCTAATAGTGGGGGTTGGAATATGGTTAGGGCTGCAAATGAGTCGAGTCGAGCCGAGTATTATGCTACTCAAGCTCTGTTCGTTAATTTTAATCGAGCTCGAGTCGAGCTCGAGCTTTATCGAGTATTGAAAATAGTTGTTCAAGCTTGGTTCGTTTAAATACTCTCGAGTTCGAGCTCTTAACGAGTATCTTAACGAGCCCAATTGAATTTGCGAGTTATATATATATATATATATATATAAAAGTCTAATTCAATTTACAAGTAAAAACCTAATGTTTTAAGACTCAAATTTATCTTATTTCAAGGTATACCCCAAGATCCTTCATAGGTTACTTGTTTTAATTATTTTAGTATAATGTTTAAAATATTAACAAATATATTGTAAATTTTATAATTAAAAAATTAAACAAATTTGTTTACGAGGTTTAACGAGCCGAGTAGACATTTGCTCATACTCGGCTCGTTTATGAAACGAGCTAAACGAGCCGAGTAGACATTTGCTCATACTCGGCTCATATTTTCATATTTATAATAAGAAATTAATATAATCTGAGTATATTAATGAGTAACTAATCGCGTATTTTAACGAGCATATTATCGAGTATCTTAACGAGCTGTTCGCGAACGTATTCGAGTCGAGCATATCTCTGTTCAAACTCTACTCGT
>JACBKR010003279.1:0-30217 GCA_014218235.1 Colocasia esculenta
GTAAGTGAGCTGTCCACGACCCCTGCCACTCCAGACAGCAAGCTCTAAGCATGTCCTCCAAAGTCTGGATAGTCCACTCTGACTGACCGTCTGACTGAGGGTGGTAGGCGGAACTAAAAGCCAACTCTGTCCCCAAAGCTCTCTGGAAACTGCGCCAGAACCCAGAAGTGAAGCGAGGATCCCTGTCTGACACAATAGAGATCAGCACTCCATGCAAAGGACAATCCGCTCTACGTACAACGCGGCCAACCTACTCACACCCCAACTAGTCCTGACAGGTAAGAATCTGGCAGTCTTCGTCAATCTTCCACAAGAACCCAAATGCTGTCAAAACCTCCAGCTGTCCTCGCAAACCACAAACAAAGTCAGTCGTCACATGGTCCCACTTCCACATCGGAATCTCTAACGGCTGCACAAGTCCTCCTGGACGCTGATGTTCGCCTTCACCTGCTGACAGACCAAACCTAGCAACAAAGCCGCTAGGTCTCTCTTCATCCCAGGCCACCAAAATGACGTCTCAACCTGTGTATA
Source organism: Colocasia esculenta (assembly GCA_014218235.1). Classification (NCBI taxonomy): domain Eukaryota; kingdom Viridiplantae; phylum Streptophyta; class Magnoliopsida; order Alismatales; family Araceae; genus Colocasia; species Colocasia esculenta. The sequence goes on from JACBKR010003279.1 coordinate 532, forward strand.
CATCTTGGTCCCCTGGATGAATCGAGTACCTGGAACCATGTGCCTCCTGCAACACAACTCTCTCCTGATAGACTCCTCAACAGGAACATAGAGTCTATCTCGGAACCTAACAGTCCCGTCCTTGCAAAGCTCAACCTCTGGGGAAGCAACACACTGTGCAACTCGGGATCTGCCTGCTGAGCCTCACCTGTCTCACAAGGCGGGAGCCGCTAACAAACTGCCCAACACAAACTGACGACGACTGGACGAAACTCTGAAAGACCCCTCTGTCGCAGACTGCCACAACTGCCACTCTCTAAGCATCAGATGACTCATCTGTGCTTTCCTACTCAAGGCATCTGCAACCACATTCACCTTTCCAGGCTTGTACTCAATGCTGAAATCATAGTCTTTCAATATTCCATCCATCGACGCTGCCTCATATTCAGATCCCTCTGAGAAAACACGTACCTCAAGCTCTGGTGGTCGGTACGGACTACAAAACTCACTCCGTACAGGTAAAGACGCCAAATCCGCAACGCAAACCACAGCTGCAAGCTCTAGGTCGTGGGTCGGGTAACTCTCCTCGTGGGGCTTAAGCTGGCGAGACGCATAAGCCACCACCCGGCCTTGCTGCATCAAAACCGCACCAAACCCCACTTGAAGCATCTGTGCAAACCTCAAACCTCCTCACCTGAAGGTAAGGCAAGAACTGGCGCCGACATAGCAGTCACTTCAACTCTATGAAGCTCTGCTCACACTGCTCCGACCACTCAAACGGAACTCCCTTTCTCGTCAACGAGTCAAGGGTGCAGCAACCTGAGAAAGTCTCGAACAAACCTGCGTTAGTACCTGCCAAACCCAGAAAGCTACGAATCTCAGACACAGATTGGGACTCTCCCACTGCAAAACTGCCTCAACCTTCGCTGGATCTACCGAAACTCCCTCACCTGAGATCACGTGCCCCAAAAAGTGAACCTGTTGTGCCAAAACTCACACTTACTAAGTTTGGCATACACGGTGCTCTCGCAAGGTCTGCAACACGATCCTCAGGTGCTCGGCAATGCTCTCCTCCTCCGAAGCGGAGTACACCAGAATGTCGTCAACAAACACTACGACAAACTGGTCCAAGAACTGGTGGAACACCCGGTGCATCAGATCCATGAAGGCCGCTGGAGCATTGGTGAGCCCAAACGGCATCACCAAAAACTCAAAGTGTCCATATCTGGTCCGAAAGCAGTCCTCTCAATGTCAGAATCTCTAATCCGCAACTGATAGTAGCCCGACCTCAAGTCAATCTTCGAGAAGACACGAGCAGACTGAAGCTGATCAAAGAGATCATCAATCCTAGGCAAGGGATACCTATTCTTGATGGTCACTGATTTAGCTTCCTATAATCAATACACAATCTCAGCTACCATCCTTCTTCCGGACAAACTAAAGGTGACCCCCACGGAGAAGCTAGGACGAATATCCCTTCTCCAACAACTCCTCAAGCTGCCTCTTCAACTCCCTCACCTCTGCTGGTGCCATACGTACGGTGCCTGTCAAAAGATAAGTGCCAGGAACCAACTCCACAGTAAACTCAATCTCTCTCCTCTGGCGGTAGACCAGGCAACTCTTCCGGAAAAACATCCGGAAACTCCACACACAGGAATGTCTCCCACTCCCAGGCAATCTAGTCAAGAGTCACTGCAGAACTAGGAAACCCTGACAACCAGAAGCAAGTAACCTCCCTGCCCTCAAAGTAGAAACTAAAAAGCGAGAAGTAAGAGGTACGATACCCTGAAGTAAGTAGCGCCGCTTCCCCAGTATCCGCAAGTGCACCCTCTTCTTCTGGCAATCCATCACTGCACCATACCGCTCTAACCAGTCCATACCCAAAATCACATCATAGTCATGTAACTGCAAAGCAAACATGGGCCGACAACACTGATCCTGCAACTGTACAGGTACCTCCTCAAGACAGTAGGACGTAAGAACAAAGTCCCATGTCGGCAACTCTACTGCCAACTCAACAGACTCTCCCGAACTCAACTCTCCAAGGGAGTCTAAAAACTCCTCAGACACAAAAGAGTGAGAGGCACCGAAATCAAACAAAACTCTAGCTGTACAACCAAAATTGAAACAGTACCTTCCACTAGGTGAGCTGCCTCCGCGTCTGCACGAGTCAAGTGAGTAACACGACCTCTACCCTTCGACCCACCAGAACCTCCAGTCTGCTGACGCTGCTGCACAGGTGCCTGTTGCTGCGGCACACGAGGTAACAAAGGACAATCTCGCGCCATGTGACCCATCTGGTCACACCGGTACACTGACCAGCAAAAGTACGCTGTACCTACTGCGAAGGTTGACCTGTCGGCTGCTGAACACTCCCAACCGACTGCTCCTCTGCTCTGCCTGCTGCCTCCTATCACGCCGAAACTTCCTCCGAGATCTTGACTTTGCCGTCGTCCCAGTAGAAGTGGACGCGTAGGAAGTCGCAGTCCTCGGGGTCGTCTGCACACTACCCTGCTGCTGTCGAGGCTGAGAAGGAACTACCTGCGTCTGAACCTCTGCGCTCCGAGCACGAGTCCGCAAGGTGTCTGCCTCCAATGCTGCCGCTGTCTAATAGGCCGCATCCAAGTCTGTGACACGAGCAACTATCAGCGCCTGCCTGAGCTCTGGCCTCAACCCCTCACAAACTGCTGAGTCCTCAAACCCTCATCTCCCATAATCTGCGGAGAAAGCCCTAGCTCCACAAATCTGGCCCTGTACTGCACCACAGTAAGTCCCTCTGCTGCAAGTCTAGGAACTGGTACAACCTCTCCGTCCGAACGTAAGTAGGACAGAAGGCTCTCTCAAAAGAAACGATAACTCCTGCCACGGAATCTGTCTAAGTGGACGAGACTAAAAGTAGTCTCCCACTCAGCGGACTACCAAGTCAACGCCTGCGCCTGCAACTGGTATTGGCTAGCAGCACTCGCTCTTCGGGAACACACTCCATGGAACGAAAAGTCCGCTCCACTGCATCTAACCATGCCCGCGCTGCATCTGGATCAGGCTGGCCCAAAAACTGAGGAGGCTGAACTGTAAGAACTCCCTCAACACCTTCCCAGTACCACCCTAGGGTACCGGCGCGTCACGGTGCTGAGCAACAAACTGAGCCATCCCCTCAAGAAATCGAGTCATGTCTAATCCGAGCTACCTGAGGTGGAGGTGGCGGCGGAGCAATACCACTATGTGCGTCCTATGGCAAAGGCTGCGTCTGCTGAGGTGGCGGAGCATCTCCAGCCTCCTGACGAGTCCCTGCTCAGCCACTCCCTCTCTAGGACGTCACCTAGGAACCATAGTACTACACCAGAGCAAAAAACACACATAAATATACTAACTAACTCCGGGTAAATAGCTGCAACTATACTCTTATACTCTGAGTTTACATGATGGGTATTTCCTTATATATATCTCATCAGACCAGGCTCTGATACCGACTGTAACAACCCAGAATCCACATTACCAGTAACAACCAGTAACCCGAATTCTGACCCGCTAACCCACGAGACAAGCTCGGAAGGGTAGGAAGTGAAAGTCCGAGGAGACTATATGTAAGAAGATACACACCATGTAAAGCAGTAAAATTTCACTATATGAACATAATATATACAACTCAGAGTCTGAGCAAGGTACAGAGTACAGAAGTACAACAAAAAGGTACTACTCACTGCAGCTAAGGAGCACCAACACCGGAGTGGCTAGACTCGCCTGGAACGGGAGTCGACGAAGACCCACCTGAAAGGGAGGGAGTGAGTCTCAAGAAAAGAGACCCAGTAGGGAAAAGTAACCCCACCGGTAACAGAACTAAAGTGCGGAAAGTAAAAACTGAAAGTAAGTACACGTCGCACCACAACACAAAACTGTAAACCTCGCGGCTCAGTAACACACACTCACACACACACAGTAAGTAGGACTCAGCTAGGGTCTGTGCTCGACGTCCCGTCACCACAGAGGCTCTCAACCCCAGCCACGTGTGCACACTACAGACGCTCTCTCTCGCGTCTGGTCCACGACCGGTTTTTTCCCCTACGCTTGACCCTAGCGGTAGAGAAGGGGCTCCACGGAGACCGGCTCAAAACCACCACAAGGAGTACGCACAGGACAGAGTCGCACTCGGTCCTGGCCTCTCTAGCGGAGGATAACCACACGCTAGTCGTCTAGACGGAGTCGCACCCACGCCTAGGTAACACAACAGAAATGGGTACACGGTAACGCAACGCGCGTACAACAGACGGAACACACTCAACGTCTGAAACCCGTACAGTAGTAAACACCTCGTGCACAATCAACTACTTCTATGCACAGGCGGAGTCACACTCTAACCTGGCCCACATGTGCTATTAGGGCGGACATCACATGTCAATCGCCTCTAAACACACAACTCAAGCTTGCTGGGACACAGGATATTAACGGCCATATCGATTGCCGCCAATATGAGGTAAACGGCACTCCCATGTCGTTTATCCTGATTAAACGGCAATCGACCTTGTCGTTTATATCACTTTGAAGATCCCAACGTCAACAGATGTGGCGTTGATCTCTTCAGTCCCTAAACCCAGAACTGAACCGAATCAGTTCAATGGGTAGAAATACCCAACAGAACCTCGACTGATGGAGGGAAACACTTCCTCTCATCAATCAGAACTACCAAACATCATAATTAAACAGTCTAACGCCTAGATTGTCTAATTCACCCAAACTCCGGCATGATACAACCCAACCCTAAACCATGATTTGCACACCAATTCACTTAATTGAACATGCTGGTTTGATAAGGAGAGTTGCAGGGGTTAAGTCCCTACCTCAGAAAGCCTTAATAACCCCCAAACAGCCACAATCGCGCCGGAACCCCCGAAACTCCGCGCGAATCGCACCAATATCTCGCATTTCCCGCCCGATCAAGCACCGCCACACGATCCAGGGCCTTCCCACGAGCTCAATCAACCAACAGAAGCTAAGGAAATGGAGAAAGGCTAAGGTGGAGGAAAGGAGAGGAAAGAGAAGAATGGGTTCTGCTCTCGGGCTGCCCTATTTAACAGGTCTGACCAGTAAACGTCAACATCACTGGTCGCCTACTGAACCGCCTGCAGACTGACGTCCAGATCTCCTGTCGCTGAGTTCAACATCAAACGTCCACATCGCTGGACGCTGACTCTGACTCAACGGCTAGGCATGGCCGTCAACCACAAGTCAACGACAATGGTCTTGTCGTCGACCACAACACACCTCTAAAAGACCCAATAAGGATCACAAAGACCCGAGACCTTACAATATATTACTCCTTGGAGGGTACAGGAAGATAGAAGGCATGAGACAGAAGAGGGGCATGGCGAAAAATGATTTGCCAAGCCTTTCATGTTCTTCAAAATGTTGCTGAAAGACCCCACTAGCTATGGAGTAAGGAGGTCTCATGTCAGGAACCATCAGCTTGATATGGAGCGCCCACTGCTCGTTTATGAAACTGTCATAGAGGTCTTGATCAAGATAAAATTTGTAAATTGGTTTGCCTAAACTGCACGTTGGAGGAACTGATCAATGTTGATGGGGTAGTGGATTTGATGCTGCTTCAGGTCCTCTTCATAGCCACAAAAACCTTGTACCTTTCAGTCCAAGTATCATACGAATTCCGAACAAGGTGAATGGAATTGGAATCTAGGAATTCGACAGCAGACAACAACGGTTGATTCAATTTTGTCTGAGATGCATTGATGGCCTAGAGCTACTCAACAGTAAGGGAATAACCTTTTCCCATTCTGAGGGAGACAAGTGCTCACATTCAGATAGGATAGGGGCAAGAACATTAGCATTGATGAAGTCCCGATGATATTCCGGTGACAAATCTTTGGAAAGAAAGGGAGCGACCTTGCTGTACTGAAATTCTGGCCATAACCTGAGCAGATCTTTCAAAAATAAAGGAGCCAACTGCAGATTCCATGATGAGAGAATGGAGAGGAGGCAGGAACACCACATCTGGGATCTCCAAAGTGGCAAAATCTACCCGGATCGAGTCGGTATGAGCATCAGTTGAACCAAGAGCATGAATAGCTTGACGAAATGGCCAAGCTAACTTCAGGTAGATTATGGATATAGCAGTAATCATTATACATCTAGAAGTGCCAGATGAACCTGATCTCTTTCTGAACAAAGGGCCCCCATGTGGTCTTGTGCAGGATCTGGAACCACTCAGAGAGAGTCAAAGGATGATCTCTGGGTGGATATCTGGCTGCCTGAGCGCAAAGAAATTGGTTGTAAAGGGACTTTTGACCCCGAGCCCACTGCTCTTCAGATTTGACTTTAGCCATGGAAAAGATTTTTGATTTTCAGCCTAGAGAGAGAGGTGAAAGGAAGAATGATATTGAGATGGTCAGTGAGGTTGAGAGTTGGAAGTCCAAGAATGGTGGCAAAGGTGGTTTTCTGAAGATATTCACGATAGAGAGGTTTGCTTTTAGTTATAACAGTGAGGGAGAACCAAAGAGGAGGAAAACAAGGTTCAGAGAAAACAGGGGGGTTTGAAGAAAGTTTCCTTTTCTTAGGAACATGGCTAGAAGAGCCAGCCCTATGGATGTGAGTGCTGACCTGCAGGACTGATCGAAGAATTACTTCTTCGAATTCATCTTTGATGTCCTGGATCTCAAGAATGTTTCAGTTGAGCACTCTCAGGAATGATGGTTACAAAGGAGGGAGGAGTAGAAGGATGGAGGAAGGAATACTCAGGTAGTGGAGGAGGTATGGAGGGTCCTGCAGATGAAGGACTGGAGGAGGAAGCTCCAGCTAATGAGGAGGAGGCTGGAGGTGCCTCAGAAGGAGGAGGAGGAATGAATGTGGTGGAGGCAAGAGAAGAAGAGGTGATAGGAAATGGAGTGGGTGAGGAGATGTTTTTAGGAAGGGTTGTTTGAAGGTAGCAGGTGCTGGAGGTGCAGTGGAGGATGATGGTGGAGAAGGAGGTGCTGGAGTTGAAGAGGAGAAAAGCTAGGGGGCTCAGGGGCTACAGCTTGGTCTTTATTGCTCTAGCTGGTACAGCCTCAGACTCCACTGGCCCTGATGGCCCAGACTCATCCAAGATTGGCCCTGGTGGCCCTGACTGCTCATCTTTAATAGGCCCTGATGGCCGGACTGCCTCTTCTACAACCGTTGGCCCTGATGGCCCAGATTCTTCATCAATAGTTGGCCCTGCTGGCCGAACATCTTCTGGCTGACTAGGCCCAGAACTGCTGGCTGGAGTGGGAGCAGGAGGGGCTTGAATGGGTAGATGCGCCCTCACAAAAATAGATAAATCTTGCATCACTTGCTTAATGCTTCCCAACTCACCCTTTAGACTTTGGAGCTCAGAAGTCAATGCTCCAACTTGCTTAGCTGCTGAGCTCTGGCTAATGAAAATAGAAGCAATGTCTGACTGCACAGAGCAAAGGATTTTACCTTGTTCATCCATTCTGACTATTAAAGGCTTCATATTGATTTTCAATTTCTTCTGCTTTAGCCTTCGGTGAAGCTTCCTTGTCAGTAGAGGGATCGCTGAAGCTACACCTTTACCCTTGCAATGGGCTCCACATGTTCAACATTTGTTTCTCCTTCATCTGATTCAGAAGGGCTTGTCAAAACACCATCTTTAAACTAATCAACATGAGGGTTAGCCACAGGCTCCCCCTGAATTTCAGCTTCCTTCTCAACAAAATGCGCCCCTCAACAGGAGCATCATCCATTCGAATGTCTTCATGGTGGCTTGGTGCCACGACCTCGGAACTACTTCTTCACAAGCTTTTTCTTGCTCCCCCTGAGCAGAGCATCCTCCATCTGGACATCTGTAGCCAATACCACTTGCTCTGCTTGAGTGCTGGTGATAGAATCCAACACATTTCTAAGCACAGAGGCTACACGAGAGGAGGAGTGACAACCTCTGATGAATGCCCAACGGGCTCAATATGCTCTGGAGGAATATCCTCAATTCTGCTTTCACTGACCACCTGATCTTCAACACTGATCTCTGCTGCTGCTGCTGCTGCTCGCTCTTCTTGGACCTCTGGAATCTCTGCCTGATAGCTTCTTGCTGACTGCTGCTGGAGGCACTGCTGCTACTTCGATCTGAACTGCTACTGCTAGAACTGGTGGAATAGCCTGATCTTGAGGGGCTTCAACCCTTTGCTGAATTTCTGCTTCTGCCTTTAGAGCTTGGGCATCTTGAGCTTCTCCAATGATGGCCTCACCTTCAGCTACTGAGGTTTTGGTCCATACCCCAGCTACCAATGAGAAACCACTTTTCTTCAAATTTCTGCATTTAATTGCCTGGCCCATCTTCTCAGAAATCTCACCACTTAAACTGATGCTGTGGTGCTGGAAAATTTTCGTCAATAAATGAGCATAGGGAAGGGATACATTAAGCTTGCTCTTTTTATCCCAATCATGCATTAGCAAACTTCATCCGCTCAAAAATCACTTCTGCCATGTTAATACCTTGGTTCTGGATGGCTCAGAACATTATGTCGAAATCGGCCTTGGTACAGGTGGAGAAGGTGGCACTCCTGGGCACCAGAATCTGACACACATGATGAAATGAAGAATCCGGTTGAAGGCATTCAAGTGGTTTATATCAATCTTCCGTCCTTCAACTTATACTCAGTTCCAACAATGCCTAAACCCCTTGGCCTGAACATCTACGGTATTTACCCCACTGTGACCGGAGGTAGAAACACCAAACAGGATTCTAACACCTCATAGGTGATGCGAATCTGAGTTCCTTTGACCGTGGAAGTCAAGGACCCATCTGCTTCAGACTTCAAATAAACATAGAAAGCTTTTACTAACTCAGGATAACTTGCCTCAGAGAATGTTGCCATCTGCATCCACTTCAACCTCTGCATCGTGGCCACTATGCTATGCATTCCATTCTTCTCCAAATTTGCTACATCAACAGCTTTGTTGCCGCACAGCTTCGTCTTCACAGATGTAAACCTTTCTTGCTGCTCTGTTGTGAGGAAAGCAGCGCTATAGCCCCAATGATGCTGGAACTCCAGAAGCGGCCATGGTTTTGGACAAGAAAAATTCTGGATGATCGTGAAGAGGATTGAAGCAAAAGCCCTCAAGAATTTTTTCGCGGGAAGAGATGGATGCTTTGAAATCACACAGAGTCGATGCCGAAGACGATAGGTTGTCGTTCTAGGCAAGTCAAATGAGATGAGAGCGGGAGGTGAATCGTTATGACACAGATTTTGAGATTTGAGATAGGCATAAAGTCACTTTGAGGAGACGCAGCAATATACACAAAACGACAAAATAGAATGATTCCGAGATAGACAAAGTCTTTTTAAAATAAGAATCGTCAAAGCTAGCTGCGAAACGAATAAATAAAGAGTTTAACTTAATCCTAGGGGAGAGAATAATTGTTGTTCTGAAATATTGTTATTTCAGCTATATAGATAAATCTATCACAAATTCACATACCTAATTCCCTCTAAGAGAAGTAAATGTCTCTTCAGTAAGCCTTTGTGAAGATATCTGCTAAATGATTTTGAGTATCTATAAAAGAAATATTTATATTTCCATTTGCTACATGATCTCGAATAAAATGATATCTAACCTCTATATGCTTTGTCCTTGAGTGCTGAACTGGATTTTTGGTGAGATTTATTGCACTGGTGTTGTCGCATAGCAAGGGAATTGTCTTGATGTGTAGTCCATAATCCTCAAGTTGCTGCTTAATCCATAGGAGTTGTGTACAACAGCTTCCAGCAGCCACGTACTCAGCTTCAGCTGTTGACAGTGCTACTGAATTTTGCTTCTTGAGGACCATGAAATTAGACATCCTGCAAGAAATTGACAACATCTACTGGTGCTTTTTCTATCTATTTTGCATCCAGCGTAGTCAGCATCAGAATATCCTACTAAATTTATCACATGATTTTGGATACCACAACCCTAGATCATGAGTTCTATCTAAATATCTAAAATCCTTTTGACACTAATTAAATGAGATTCCTTAGGATCTGCCTGATACCTAACACACATGCATACACTAAATAATATATCAGGTCTACTGGCAGTTAAATAGAGTAAAGAACCTATCATACCTCTGTAGAGCTTTTGGTCCACTTTCTTACCATCCTTGTCACTGTCTAGCCTTGTAGATGTGCTCATTGGTGTTGACAGTGGCTTGGCGTTTTCAAAATCAAATTTCTTTAGTAGTTCTTTGGTGTACTTAGCTTGACAAATGTGTGAGCCTTCTTTTCCTTACTTGATTTGCAATCCAAGGAAATAGTTGAGTTCCCCCATCATGCTCATTTCAAATTCTCCCTGCATGAGCTTTTCAAAATACTTGTAAAGAGATTCATCAGTAGAACCAAATATTTATCATCTACATAAATTTGAACAAGTAATATATTTTGACTTTTATCTTAATAAATAATGTGCTATCTACTTTTCCTCTGGTGAAACCATGGCTTAATAAGAATAGCTGAGCCTTTCATACCAGGCTCTAGGTGCTTGCTTTAAACCATGCAAAGCTTTATGCAACTTAAAAACATGATTTGAAAATTGATATCATCAAAACCAGGAGGTTGTTCTACATAGACTTCCTCCTTTATAAAACCATTTAAAAAGGTGAATTTTACATCCATTTGAAAAAGCTTTAATCTAATACTGATGCGTAAGCAAGCAAAATTCTAATTGCCTCAAGTCTAGCTACTAGTGCATAGGTTTCATCGAAATCTATGCCTTCCTCTTGGAATAGCCTTGAGCTACCAGTCTGGCCTTGTTTCTTGTGATCACACCAGCTTCATCCAATTTGTTCCTGAACACCCATTTGGTGCCAATCACAGGATGATCTGATGGTCTCGAAACAAGGGACCATACTTGGTTTCTCTTGAACTGATTAAGTTCATCTTCCATGGCTAATATCCAAGGTTCATCAGTCAGTGCTTCATTGACTGTCTTAGGCTCTATTTGAGATACAAAAGCTAAATAATCACAGGGAATTACATTACCTCTGGTTCTTACCCCAACTGATGGATCTCCAATGATGTTATCCAACGGGTGATCCTTTTTGTATCTCCATTCATTTGGAAGATCATCATGAGATATCTCTCTTTGTTGCAATTCCTCCAATGGTGGATCTTCTTTATCATTGATAGATGTATCTTTTAATTTCTTGGACAAATTATCTGCATCATCATTATCACTATCTACTTCCTTTCTCAAGGAAGGGTTAGTTTCATCAAAATAATATGCACAGTTTGCTCAATTAATAAAATTTGTTTATTAAATACTATGTAGCCTTTAGGTTTAGAAGCATACCCCATAAATATACTTTCATCGGATTTGGAGTCTAGCTTACCAATATCCCTTTTGCCGTTATTGTGAATGAAGCAATGACATCCGAAGGTTCTGAAGTGACTGATCTTTGGTTTCTTCTGCTTGAGTAACTCGTATGCTGTCTTCTTCAAGATTGTTCTGATCATCACTCTGTTATTATGTAGCAGGCAGTGTTGATGGCTTCGACCCAGAAGTATCTTGGTAGGTTATATTCTAATAGCATAGTTCTGCCATATCCAATAAAGTTCTGTTCTTTCTTCAGCAACTCCATTCTGCAGTGGTGTCCTTGGTGCTGAGAAATTGTGCTCTATTCCTTGATCATCACAGAACTCAACAAATCTTTCATTCTAAAACTCTCCTCCATGATCAGATCGAATACTAACAATGCTAATTTCTTATCCTTCTGGACTTTCTTACTGAACCTAATGAACTATCGAAGGTGTCATCTTTGTGCTCCAGAAAAGATACCCATGAGAATCTGGAATAGTCATTTACAATCACAAAACCAAATTCTTTCCTCCAAGACTTGTGGTTCTCATCGGCTCAAATAGGTCCATATGTAGTAATTCCAAGGGTTTTGAGGTTATTACCACTGTCTTTGACTTGAAGGATGATTTAGTGTGCTTTCCTTTTGCACACGGTTCACAGACACCTTCCATTCTTGTGCTTACTTTGGGTAGACCTTCTACTAGATTTCTCTTGATTAGCTTTCTGATTCCATCTAAACTGCAATGGCCCAATCTTTTGTGCCAAAGCTCAACTGATGATTTTTACTTGCTGCAAGACACATATCCTAATCTTTCAACTCTTCCAAATGAAGTACATAGAGTCTTTTCCCTGCTGGCTTCAAATACAACTTCGCCATCTTTTATTATACTGCACTTAGTCTCTTGAAACTTAATTTGATGCCCTTTATCACATAACTGGCTGATGCTGATAAGGTTGTGCTTCAGTCCTTTCACCACATAGACGTCATCTATGAGAATTCTACCTTGACTTTTTATGGCACCACTGCCCATCACTGTACCTTTACATTGTCATCGTAGGTCACTGTGCCTTCTTCATCCTTGAGGTAAGAGAATAACTTCCTATTGCCGGACATGTGCCTTGAGCACCCGCTGTCCAGGTACCACTTAGATGCTCAAAGGCTTCCCTGCAATGAAGACACTAAACTTTAGGTACCCAAGTTCTTTTGGGTCCTTGCTGGTTAGTTTCATCATTTTCCCTTTTAATTCCATTTTATAGTTTAGTTGGACATGTTATTTTAATGTGTCCTAGTTTATTGCAATGACTACAGCAGGATGTTTACTTACCTTTTCAGTTGGAATATATTTAAAGTTAGATTTATATGCAGTGTCTTGTTCGCTACAAACTTTGGTGTTGGATAGATTTTAGGATGCACTACTGTTCTTTATTTATCAGGAGGAGTGTATCCTAAACCGTGCTTCGTTTTTCCTGATCTTCTAGCTCCTTTTAGTATTAGGGTTGATTTTCCATTGTAAAAATTTTCAATGATATTTGTTAAGTATTCATTGTCTTTAGTTAATGTATCAATCTCCTTTTTAAGTTTGTTAATTGTTTCCTCATTTTCTAGTTTTATTTTGTTATTTTTCATTTTATTTTTCAAATCCTCACACAATAATTCATTCTTCTTTTTAATTCTAAATTTTGTTTTTCTAATTGTTCATTTCCAGATTTTAAATCTGCGTTAGTAATTTCCAACATGCATGATTTTTTCTTGACAGTTTTTAGCATTTTACATACTTCTTTATATTTACTATATAATTCGTTAAATGCATCTTTAAAACTATCAGAATCTGATTCATTACAAGAAGTAAAAGATGAGTCAGAAGTTACCTTGTCGTCGGTATTTGCCATGAAGGCCAGGTTGGCCTTTTCTTCTTCTTCTTCGCTGGAGCTTGACTCACTGTCTGAGTCGCTGTCGTTGCTCCACGCAGCTGCCATACTTTCTTCTTGTACTTTTTGAATTTCTTGGAGCTGTCCTTCTTCCTGAACTCAGTTTTCTTTAGCTTCGGACATTCAACCTTGATATGTCCAGGCTTGTTGCATTCATGCATATGGGCTCAGATTTCTTTGTGTCCTTGACTTTGGATTTCTTGAAATCTCTCCCTTTCTTGAAATATCTCCTAACAGACTGATAATTTTTCTTGGCAAGTATCCGCTGCAATCTTTTGGATAGGAATGCTTCCTCATCCTCACTGCTTCCAATGCTTCCATCACCATCTGATTCTTCACCAGATGTGTCTTCTGCTGCATTGAGAGCATTGCTGTGTTTCTTTTTACTGGAGGACTCCCCAATCCTTCCATATTTATTTCATGGGCCATTAGTGACCCGATAAGTTTTTCAAGTGACATTCTCTTGAGATCATTAGCTTCTTCTATTGTTGTCACTTTTGGTGTCCAAGAGGATGGTAGAGATCTTAGAATTTTTCTTACCATATCTCCCATGTCGTAGTTCTTTCCAAGACGAGCCAACCCATTTGTGATGTCTGTAAATCTGCTATACATCTGAGTGATTGACTCTCCTGGCTGCATCAAGAATCTCTCATACTGAGTCACCAAGATGTCTATTCTTGTCTCTTTTACTTTATCTGTGCCTTCATACGTAATTTTAAGCTTCTCCCATTTCCATTGCTGATTTGTAGGCTGAAACTTTATTAAACTCTTTTTGCTAAAAGCGTAGCATAATATGCTCTTAGCTTTGCAGTTGAGAGAGATCTTCTTTTTATCAGAGATCTTCTTTTTATCATCTTCTGTCCAGTTTTTGTCTGTTGTTTAGAACCTAGATCACCTTCTTCTATGATGGACCATATTTGAAAATCGAATCCTTGCAGGAAGTACTCCATCCTGGTCTTCCAGTAGGTATAGTCCTCACCATCAAATAGAGGGGGTCGGTTTTACTGATTGACCATCAATACTCCCTTGAGCTGCCATTTATCTTTGCTCTTGAGATCGTGAGATCTTCTTTCTTGAAGAGACTTGGCTCTGATACCACTTGTTGCCCAGCTAGCAAGCCCAGAGGGGGTGAATGAGATTCTTAAATTCGATTATCTAACCTATCAACAAAAATGTTCAACACAAAACACTACGTTCGACTGTTAGTGTTTGTAATAAGAAAATATAACAATCACAAATAGGCAATCACACAACACAAGGATTTATCCTGGTTCGGACCTCCTCTTCAAAGCAGTCCTATGTCTAGTCCTTGAGCAACACTCAGGATTTCACTACCCAAGGGTACAGTCCCCCTCAAGGACACTTACACATCCAGCCGTAGCTGGCCTTCTCTTCACAACCCGAAGAGGAAAAACACACCCTGATTCACATGTCTTCCTTCAACATGAAGGGAACACTCACTACCTGTTTCCGAACAGGTCTTCTCTTCACACATGAAGAGGAACTTCTCAGGAAAGTGAGAAAATAGGCGAAATGCCCCTAGACCAGGCTTATAGCAAATGCTTGATCTAAGGCAGTGACTGAGAGAGAAAGATCTACAATAATGAAATCTATCAGATCACAAGGGCTCTCCAAAACTAACAACGATGAGGCACTGAAGAGCAAGAGCTACAAGGTTGAAGTGGAAAGCAAGAAGCTCTTTTTGCTAAGACTCTATCACTTCCAGTTTTCGATGAGATTTGAATCCTTCAAAAGTTCTGTTTTCAGGAGTCTTCAGTTTTGTATATATATCTTCTCTTACTGAATTAGCCGTTTAGATTACCGCTGTCTCTAGGCTTTAGTGAACGTTAGACTGCATGGTTCTCCTTATTCTTCAACAGGTATGTTGTAGTCAATAGTCCTTTACGTTCCATGCACGCAAGGAGAAGATCCTTCTTGATATCCTTGAGCTTCCACTTTGTCCAACGTTGTATGGGGTTGTGCTGTCAGAGACCTGCACATAATAAATACTAAATCATAGACAGCTACATGTCTCTTGTTGTCAGTCAACGTTGAATCCATGTAGTAAGACATTTCACAAAAATGGAAATGTCATTCTGCTATATAAAAAGTGTTTCATATAGAAGCATGATAATATAGGATATCCAGATATGCATCGTGCAGAGAAATGTACAGTCACATTAAATGCATGGATATTAGAGAAACGCGCGGGAGGACTTTAACTTTCAAATATTTGAGACATGTTTGAATGTAAGTCGTTGTAGTCCATGAAATTGTTATGAGTACGACTTATGAAATCGTTGTGTAAGCTAGTCGTTGTTTATGTAAATCATTATTCATCCATAAACAATCGATGTGAACACAAGTCGTTATACAATCATAACCAAATCATTGTAGAGATAAATCGTTATGAGAGTATAAGCAAGTCGTTATAACCAAATCGTTGTGAGCAAATTGTTGTTTCACACATAAGCAAATCGTTGCAGGTATCGAATCGTTGTTTTACTTATCGAATCGATGCAGTGATCAAATCATTGTTTGCTTTATCGAATCATTACACTGACCAAGTCGTTGTGTAACTTATCGAATCGTTACGGCGACCAAGTCGTTATGTAACTTATCGAATCGTTGTGGTGACCAAGTCGATGTGAAACTTATCAAATCATTACGGCGACCGAGTCGTTATGTTACTTACCAAATCGTTGTGAGAGCAAATCGTTGTTCTCACTTATCAAATCGTTGTGAGAGCAAATCGTTGTTCTCACTTATCAAATCGTTGTGAGGGCAAATCGTTGTTCTCACTTAACAAATCGTTGTGAGAGCAAATCTTTGTTCTCACTTATCAAATCGTTGTGAGAGCAAATCGTTGTTCTCACCTATCAAATGATGCGGCGATCAAATTGTTCTACTCACTTAGCAAATCGTTGTGAGATCGAAATCGATGCAACACTTATGAAATCGTTATAAAATCGAAATCAGTATGATACTTTATTAATCCTTGTGAAAATGAAATCGATAGAAGTGGAAATCATTATGATACATAGGTGTCGATGTGTACTTAGAGAAATTTTCAGCTCTGTACTTTAAATGCTACAGTGTAGGAAATACTTACATATTTTCTTGATTTTGCCTGATTACCTCCTGTGCCTAAGCTTCATGAAAACTTAGTAAATGACACTTTATTGAAGTTTTGTTAATCACCAAAATAGATATATAATTCATGAAATTATATGGGGATGAACTGATCATCAGTGATCACGCCGACCGTCTAGCCTGTGTTCATAGCACGACTAGTGGGCGTTGTGACTTCTACCAGACTGCCGCACCCGACCTAGTGCTGCAACTATTCTATCGATGCTTAATGTTGTTTTACGATTATACCCCTATCTCGTCTACTATCTCGTTACTCTCATCTGTTCACTTTCACTCTATACTCTCATCTATTTCGTCTATTACTCTCATCTCTTCTTGGTACTCTATTTGACCATTAAATTGATTGTCAAAAATAACAAATAGTGCTATATGTCAAAGCAATAGGGCCCGGTCTGGTCCTAGGGAGAGTGCCCGAAGAGTGCTATTTCCTCGCGAGGGTAACATGATCAGGGTGTGTACGGCATGCATCCAGCACCATTAATAACAATCACAATTTAATCTATGACAATCAATCAATCATTTTACTATGATCTCTAGGTTGACATGATGCTCGACCAGGGAAGTGCTATTGCACCTTTGTGCGTTACATATTCTTTCACTATATGGCCAATCCTCTATCATGCTAGTTTTGTAATTATTCTTTTGAATGTGCTATCGTTCTCTTGCTATCGTGTGCTATCACTCTCTCGACTATACTTGATAGTTCTCTATAGTTATCCTACCTGATAAGACATTAATCACTTAAAGTATGCCTGTTTACATGAAATATTAAGTCCTACTGAGCGTTATCGCTCATCCTGCGCTATTGCTGTATGTGTTTCAGGTAAGTCAGATGATGACCCTACGCACACCAACGGGAAAGGACTGGAGTGATGAGCGACCAAGAGTCATAGCGATGGAGTGTCCTTAGTACCTTAGAGTTTAGTTAGGTATTTGCTTAATTATCCTTTCCAAATGTGATGATGTTATTGAGCCATATGTTTTGGCTCAAAATTAGTGGTTGTAATAGTTTAGGTGATTTATTAATAAAATAAGGAATTTAGTGCAATTATTGTTCATTAGTTGCTCTGATATTTGCGACTGTACGTGTAATTGTCGTTACCATACACGTTGTTCATGCCTCCCGATTTATTCCGCTGCTAAATTGGCGGGGCATGACAGTTGGTATCAGAGCCTAGGATGTCCTTATTAGGCCATTTTAGTCTAGGATATTCTAGGTGAACTACCCTGACACGTGTCTAAGTCAACCACCATACCTATGTGAGGATTGGGTAGAACCATGATTAAGATCTGAATACATTTATCTATATATATGTGTATCAACTTAATATTTAGCATCCTAATGCCAACCTTATTCTTGAAGGAACTCTTAAATGGACGCCAAACATACGTCACTACAAGACGAAATGAGGTCAACTCAAAAGCTAGCTCGGGCATGTCAGAAAGCCGCCCAATTGCTGGAAGGAGCCTTAAGGACAACCAAGAAGATTAGAAAAGTGACCAAAAAGAACAAGAAGAGAAGACACAACCAAGACAAGAAGGCAAACACCCAAAATAACGTAGCAAGATCGTCTGCCTTCATTGTGGTAAACCGGGACATGTGGCTAACGAATGCTGGCGAAGAGTGGGTGCATGTCTACGTTGTGGCAGTTTGGAGCATCAGATACAAAACTGCCCTCTTCTAAAGGAACTACCCACTAACACCAAAGATCTCAACTCTATGATAATAGAGCATCAGCCAAACGATGATAAGAGAACGATAAAGAAGAATAGAAGAATGCCATACAATTAGCCCTTATTCGTAAAGGATGATGCGAGCATTGCAATAGGATAGGTCATGTATAGGAGGAATGCTGGAGGAAAGCAGGCGCTTGCCTACGCTGCGGAAATCGTAATCATCGCATTTCCGAGTGCCCTATACTTGAGGAGCAGGAAAAGATAAACGCCCGACTGGGCAAGAGAGGCTGGCAGACTACGAGCTGTGCAGGAAGTTGAGACCACAATGAGTGGAGTCGTGGAAGGTAACTCTAAACTTACAAACATTAATATGTATAGCATGAAATGATGATTTATATGTAACCGAAGTAGTTGTGGAATTTGGGACCAAATTCTTTTTAAGAGGGGGAGATGTAGTACCCCGAAAAATTCATTAATTCGAAAATGAAGATAAATTAAAAATTTATCAATTAAATAAATTCAAACTAGTTAAAAGAGGTACGCATCATTATCGCATGTGTAAAAACCTATATAAAATGACTACATAAAATAATAGTCATGCTTTAAATAATATTCTCTAATGACCCATCAAGAAGTTTAGGCATAAAGAAGTCATTTGACCTAGTTTAAGAATTTATGCATTTATTGTCGTAATTAAGAAATAAGTCGGAGAACTCATTATTATATGAGCTAAAGTGAATTAAAAATCAAATAAACATGTGGGTAAACTTTAAATATATGGGTTGATAGCCCATTATGATAATTGGACCAATAGACAATCTTGGCCCATGAATAAATTCTTTAATAAAAAGATAATTAAGACCCATTAAGTAATTGGTTGTACAATTGAGCCATATTTAAGTATTGGGCCAAGAGCAAGAGCCCAATTAGTGGATAAAGGTTAGAAATATTAGGATAAATATATTAAATTAAATTGAAATAAAACCAATTGAATAAATATGTAAATAGATTTAATTTAGAATAAAGGGTGAATAAGTAGAATTAAACTAAAATCCATTAAGCTAAATTAGGAATGAGTTGTATTAATAGTCCAAGCATAAAAAATGGGCCCAAATGTGAAGAGCCCATCTTGGGATGATAATTAATTAGCTAAATTCGTACTTAAATTAATAATAAATGGAAAAGGGTTAAGATAATCATTAAATAACCCATAATTATCCTAAAAAGGAGTCCTTAACCCATCATAACCCATTAGCCATGAAATTAGATCTCTCCCAAGCCAATTAGAAGATAATGCTAGAATATGGCGAGATAAATGTGAAAATTCGGAGTTAATTATTGAATAATTAAAAAGGGTAAGATAAAGACTAAAATAGCTTATAATATCTCTACAAGAGTCCTAGACCTACCCAAACCCTTTACCCACGAAATTAAACCTCTCCTCTACCCTATTAGGTGGATAAATGCAAGAAAATAAGGTGATAAATGTGAAATTCATAGCTAAGAGGAGAAGGAAGAGTTGGAGAGAGATTGGACTCTTAAACAACCTAATCGACCTCTAATTCGTACCTACCAACCCATAGCTCGTTGCTTGAAGCCTTGGGGATGAAGGAGGAGCTGTGGACGAGAGGAGCAGGAGGAAGGAGCTTGGAGCAAGAAGATTTCATCTTCTACCTTGTCTTAAACCTAGGAGTTTTTACAGTGCAAAGATAGGTAATCTCTCAAGCACAAATCGTGTAAATTTAACCCTAGGTAGCTCACATGATCCTCTTTGAAAGCCCATGATTTCTCTATTTTCGTGGCTCCATGAAGGAGTATTAATGTACCAATCCCTGTCATCATCTTGTACCCAAACCCTAAAGTTTGCTTTTAAATCCAAGCATGTACTCGATCTCATGCCCTGAAAATATTCTCCTAAATACTACATGTTCTTAGCTTTCAAACGCCCCTATTTGTCCTAATTTCTATCTTGTATTCGTTGCCATTAAATCATTGTTTCCTGACTGTGCATGTTCAGGTACTGAAGATCAACTTATTCAAAGCATGCCTTACACGTATTTGTTTTCTAATTAAACATGCCTGCTGTTAGATCTCCATGTCCTCTTTCGATTAAATTGGTTTCATGATTTTTGGATGACTGTGTGATTTTATATCGATTTTTGAAGTACTCTGTAGCATGCTTGGAAGGGAGGAACCCTACTTGGAAAGGGCAAATCACTTTTCTGGGTGTTGGGCCGCCTTCTGGAGGCGCGACGGCCCGACTCGTCGCAATCTCAGAGGGGGTCGCGACACGGGGGTCCGTCGCGTTTTGAACGCGACGGGTCGACCTGTCGTGACCTGACCGGTTTGACCCTAGTGGCCGGTTCAGCAGATCGCGACCGGGGCCTGGCGTCGCGACCTGAATGCGGTTACCTTAACGCGACGCACTCCTATGTCGCGACCTTAACGCGACAGTGAACCCTGTCGCGACAGCAGTATAGCGATCAGACCCTGAATTTACCAATATAACTCTGCTATTTTGCCATATAAACTCTGTTTACCCACTAATTAAGTTCTGTCATGAGCAATTTCGACTTATTAAATATTAATAGGCAATATTACATGGAATTCATTAATTTAAAAGTCATGTGCACATCATACATGCTCTCTTGATTTCTTACACTTGCACACACTTAACAATCATGTTTGCCATTAAACCCTATTAAATTACTCAATAACGTACTGGTAATTAAGTGAAATTGATTACTAAATTTCCCCTATTTAATTATTTACACTTGTCTTCATTTTACTCGCGTGATTTGAATACCGTGATCACTTCCCTCGGCCTTCGAGCACTCGAGGCACGACGGACACTTGTTTTATACACCTTTTCTTGGCATGGACTACTCTCCATCGGAATACTCTCGACTGGGCCAGGGACTCCTTGTCAGGCCTCCGTAAGTCTTCTGGCTTTGGCGCACGTCCTTAGCCGATAAGCTGGTTGTACCTTTAAAACCCGTTACACCCTTAGGGATCAGCATGATCCAAACGGCCTTAGTGTGTTCTCTCTTACCTTGTGATCACAGTGGACCGTCTAGCCTGTGTTCATAGCACGGCTAGTGGGCGGTTATGACTTCTACCAGACTGCTGGCACCCGACCTAGTGCTGTGCAACTGTTTCTATCGATGCTTAACTGTAGCAACCTAGATTTTTTGAAAAATAAAAATTTAATAATAATAGAAACAAAAACAATTAGAAATCAAATAAAAGAGAATTAAATAAAACCCATTAAATGAAAGAAGTAATGGGCTTTGTTAAATAGACCCATTAGATATTAGTGGCCAAAATGGAGATTTTTAAAAGGGGAATAATAGGAAAATATCCTAAATTCGTAACTAAATTATTACTTAAAGAAAAGGGGTATTTAATGCATTAATAGCTAGTTTGAGTTAGATTTGGATTCCTAAACCTATCCTAATAGGTTGGCCATGAATTTGGGTCCCAACCTAATCCAAATTAGAAGTTCTCATGCTTAGGAAGGGGAGAGGAAATAGGAAATCTCGAAATTTAATAGGAATTAGAGTCCTATTAGGATTAGAAATACAAGAGACATAAATACTCTCTTAAACCTCCATGGCCGCCCTAGCTGTGCCAAGGGTTTCTGGACCAGGATGAGAGGCCAAGGAGGAGGAGAACTCGTGGGGAGAAGGAGCTCTCAAGCCATCACCCCCGTTCTTCAAGTTCTAGCCCTAGAAGAGTAAAACGACCAAAGGTAGGCATTCTCACGAGCAAAACTAAATTATTTCGTCTGTAGGTTGATTTAAAACCTCAGGAATCAAAGCCCTCTTGTCTCATATTTTTCCATCGAGCAATATTTTGTTCTTAATTTCAAAGTTCTGTGACTTCATGACCCCGAACCCTCTTCTTAAATTCATATATTCATGCATACTCGTCCTCATGCATGAGATTTTATTGAAAGAACTGATGGATGTTAGGCATCTTTTGCCCCTAAAAGCCCTAATTTCATCAACCCTACATCGTGAATTAATTCTTTTACCCTAACTGTGTACTGTTACATGTTCATCATGAATACACATGACCATAGCATGTCGAAACCCTGTTTGTTTTCCAATTCCTATTTACTGTGAGTACCCATGCATGTCTAGAACAATTTGCAAATGGTTTCATGATTTTCATCACCTGTAGAAATAGATATTATTTTCTAAATCACCCTATGTCAAATAGGGTAAGTTAGGTCCGCAATCCAATGCACTATCCTCTCCCTGTCAGACTCGGGCACAAACCTTGTGAATGCGACGGCTCGATAGGCCGCGTTCACAAGGTCCATCGCGACAGTGCCCTCTGTCGCGATCTGATCGTGACAGGGCCTATCGTCGTGATCTACTGCCCTGTCTGACTAGGCCGTCGCGACCCTCATGCGACCCCGTCGCGACCTGCCTGCCTGAACTGACAAGGCCGTCGCGATCTGTACAAGCCCACGTCACGTTCTCAGCTGAGCCCGTCGCGACCCTTACAAGGGTGCATCGTGTTCTGGCTTCTTGCTTGAAAACCCATAACTTTTGTTGCTAACACTTGTTACAGTGTTCATACCCTTGTTAACAATCATAAACGCAGTAAATATACATGTTATAAACTTAACATAAATGTGTTATTTTAAAAAACATGCACATGACTTGTTCTAGCTTTGATTTCATGATACATGCATACACTTTGAACCATCCAATTATGGCTTAACTTGGCATGTAATTAACTTATAATACATCTGGTAATTTATGCAATTCAATTGCCATATTTAGACTTGTCTACATTTTCTCGCGATGTTTTGGGAATATCGTTATCGACGCTCCATTGTTCTAGAATTCCTCTAGAACGTCGAACACTTGTTTCTATATACACACTCTCTCTTGACTTAGACGAACTCTCCGTTGGATACTCCTTCTGCCGGACTAGTGAATCCTTGTTCAAGGCCTCTGTAAGTCTCCTCTGTCCATGGATTCCCACATGGTCGAAAAGTCGGTTGTACCCTAACACCTATTACACCCTTTAGTAATCAATATGGTCCAAACGGCTATTAGAAGTTCGCTCTTATCTTGTATCATGCCGGACCTCTGGACCTGTGCTTAACATGGCCAGTGGAAGGGTCGTGAGTTCCACCTGACTGCCAACACCAAGTGCGCGTGTTGGGCAACTGTTACTATCGCTCGTTACTCGACGTTTCATGTGCAATGACCATAAGTTCTCATCTATACTCTACTCGCTCATCTATCCACGTTCACTCTACTATCTCGTCTATTCATCTAGCGCTCTCATCTATTTCTTGGTACTCCATATTGGCCATTGACTGATTGTCTAAAGATAAACAATATAACCAATGCTTGGCAATATATAAAGGGCCCGATCTGGTCCTGGATGTGTGCCCGAAAGTGCTAGTGCCCATGGGAGTTAAATGATCATAGTGTTTGGCATTACACTCGAGTGCTATCTATCTCGACTATCTAAATGACAATCAAAAGTGCTATGTTCTCTCGTTGTCTATTGACAAAAGTGCTATACTATACCCGTTGTGCTATTGTTATACTTTGTGCTATGGCCATCCTACTATTTTGTGCTATACTCGACTCTTGTGCTATATTTGAAAGTTGTTCTATTTCGTTCACGTGCTATCCTGCTATCTTTTACTTGACTCTCTCGCTCTATCATTAGTTACTCTGCCTTTAATGCATTACTATTTAAAGCCTGCTTGACTATTGAGATTTAAGTCCTAGTGGGCATTATCGCTCACCCTGCGTTATTTGTCATTGTGTTCTCAGGTGAGACTGAGGATAAACTATACACTCAAGAGGACGGGAATGACCAGGAGTGATGTCAAGAGTACCCTAGTGTCTTAGTACTATGATAGAGTCTTAGTTTAGTCTTTTGCTTTATTTCAATGTAATTGGGCCCTATAGATTGGCTCTGATATTAGTGGTTGTAACTAGATATTGAAAAGTTATTAATGAGAAGAATTATCTTTAGAATTATTCATTGTGCAATGGTTTGATGTCGAGTACTTGCTCTGTACCCGTTTACTTGCAACTGCCTCGCGTTCCGATATTCCGCCCTTCCTACTCATCTTCATCTGGTCCTCCATCTTCTGAACCATCCACCCTTCCTACTCATACTAGTCCATCATTCCTTCATCCTCAACCTCCTCCTTCCTTTATTGCTTTTATTCCTGAAAATGCCCAACTTGCTTGTGCATTTTCCAATAAATTTGAGGATGAACTTGAGCGAAAAACTCTCACCTCAATCTTAGCGCTTACCAATCATGTCCATAGGACACATTCTCCTAGTCCTGTCTCTAAAAAGAGGAAAATTTCCACCTCTCTTGCTTTTCCTTCTGAACCAAAATTTCCTCCTCTTTGGTTTTCCCTCACTGTTGAACATAAGAGGAAACCAATCTATAAAGAATATATCCAGAAATGCATTCTTGCCGCCCTTTCTGGACTTCCTCATCTCAATCTTGCTGATCATCTTCATGTTGTTCTTCCCTATTGTCATATCTCTAAAGCCGATCAGTCCAAAATCTTCCAAATGGCTGAGTGCAAGACTGAAGAACAATGGGCTAAGGTGCACAAGGCTCTGTACAAACAATTTTTGCTTGCAAAGTCAGATCAGCTTCCACCCAGGGATCATCCGCTTATCTTATCTGAATGGTTTGTGATCCATCATCAAGCCATCTGGGGACCCACTATTCTCACAGAAGTAAGACTCACTCGATACTTCCAGCTTTACAGTGACTATCGATATCTCCACAAGCTACCAAGAGTTCAGTTGGATCAGTTTTAGGGAGCCATTTCTTTGATCAAGATTGAGAATTCTATCAATCGCTCCTTCAAGGTAGATTTTGCAACTTTGAAAATACCAAAAATAGTCTTTCTTCCCAAGTTGCATTCTTGGTCATGGACTCCTCAGTTGGTCCAATCATTTTTGAAAGATTTGCTCGAGTTATGGAAGAATCTCTGCTCAGCAGGGTCGCCTCCCCTCCTTCTCTCATTTCCTTTATAGAAAATTCTATCAGGGGCACATATCATCTGAAGTTCTTGCCCCTCTACTTTCTGAGTTTGAAAGGCTTGCTCCCACTGACTGGGAAAAGCACTATAATCAGTCTGCCCTTCAGCTGGAATCAACCAATAGCTCCTTGGTCAAAGAAGGGAACCTACTCTTACAGCCGAAGCCTTTTTGGACATGAACTCTATCCATTTAGTTCAGGACCCCTACCTTCAGTGGGTTGAGCGGTACAAGCTTTTTATGGCTTTGAAGAAAGATCTTCTGCAGCATCAGATCCACTACCCTATCAAGATCAACCAATTTCTTCGGTTTGCCAGCTTTGGATCTTTCATTTCCTTCAAAGAATCTCTTGGCAAAGATGAATATGCTAATTTTCTAGAAGATCATTGCCAGCTTCACATCAAAAGAATGCTTCCTGACATGGGGTCATCTTATTCTATTGCGTTTGGGGTTTTTCAGACCTATTTTGAGGAGCAGGAATGCAAGTCTTTACGCATTCTTCAGCGGCATGCCTACCTTATATCTCCTGCTTTCTACCTCCATGTAACCTCTCAGGATAAATAGCAAAGTTCTTTGATTTTCTTATTTTTTCTCTTCATCTTTGTCTCAACATTTTATTCTTTTTGCTTAATGACAAAAAGGGGGAGAAGAATAAATCATTCTGAAAACATCTCTAATTTCGCACAACTCCTCAGATTTATTTCATTATGTTTATGCCATGTTTTGTCATCACCAAAAAGGGGGAGATTGATGATCAGTTTATCCCGATGTAATTTAAATAAATTACATATCTATTTTGGTGATTAAAAAAACTCAGATATAGTTTAAACTTACCAGTTTTTTTGAGATTTGAGCGCAGGAAATAAATCAAGGAAGTACAAGCAAAATCAGTAAGTGTTTTATCATCCTGTAGCTTTTAAGTTCTAAGCACAAAATTTATCTAAGTACAAATCGATTTTCTATGTGCTATAACGATTTTGTGATTTCATAACGATTTCAGTAGAGTTATAACGATTTCATAAGTATCTTATCGATTTCGGTATCGCAACGATTTGCATCTCATAACGATTCGCTAAGAGATCGCAAAGATTTGCCTCTCATAACGATTCGCTAAGAGATCATAACGATTTGCTCTCACAATGATTTCGGTTTCACAACGACTCGTTAAGTTTCATAATGATTTGGTTATCGCATCAATTTCTTAAGTGAGAACAACAATTTGCTCTCACAACGATTTCGGTTTCACAACAACTCGTTAAGTTTCATAACGATTTGGTTATCACATCAATTTCTTAAGTGAGAACAACGATTTGCTCTCACAATGATTTCGGTTTCACAACGACTCGTTAAGTCTCATAACGATTCGATAAGTTACACATCGACTCAGTCACCGTAACGATTCATTAAGTTACATAACACTTGGTCGCCGTAACGATTTGATACATTAAACAACGATTTGTTCACTATATCGACTCGATAAGTGAAACAACGATTTGCTCATAACGATTTGCTAACACTGTCATAATGATTTGTCTCTACAACGATTCGGTTATCAATGCATAACGATTTGTGTGAACATCGATTTGCTTATGAATGTATAACGATTCACATGAATAACGACTCATCAACACAACGATTTCATAAGTCATGATCATATCGATTTCATGGTGTATAACGACTTGATATTCAAACCTATTCTCAGATAGTTTGAAAAGTCAAAGTTTTCCCTCGCTTTTCTCTCACATCCATGTATTTATTATGACTGATCATATCACTGCACTGCATGCAAACGATATCTTCTATTTCCATGCTTATACTGTAAACATCTTTTTAGAAGAACAGAATGGAACTTCTATTTTGATATAAAATCATTCTAACGTTGACTGACAACAAGAGACAGCCTAGATGTCTATTGTTTTAGCATTTAATGCATGCAGGTCTCTGACAGCACACCTCAATACAACGTTGGACAATATGGAAGATAAAGGACATCAAAGAAGATCCTCTCTCATTTTGCGTGCATGGAAAGCTAAAGACTGTTGAACAAGAAGCTCTACAGTACCATGCAGTCTAACGTAAACAAAAACTTAGAGATAACAGACACTTCAACGTTCAACTTTCAAATGAAAGACATATATAGAAGACTAAAGCTCCAGAAATAGATAGAACACTCACAACAATCTTTTACCAACTTTTTGCGAGCATCTGAAAGAGCAAGCTTCACTCCTTTGCTTATCTAGCTCTTAGCTCTCTGCATTCATTGTGTTAGTCTTGGGAGCTTCTGTGTACTGACAGTGTTCCTCATCGTAGAACTTTATCTCTCAGTCGTTGCTTCAGATCGAGCGTTGGTCTTTAAGCTTAATCTAGGGGCTTGTCTTCCTGAACACTTCTTTGTGTTTGTTCCCTTCGTGTTGAAGGAAGACCTGGGGGTTTCCAGGGTGTTTTTTCCCTTCATGTTGAAGGAAGACCTGGGGGTTTCCAGGGTGTTGTAATTCCTCTTCAGGTTGTGAAGAGAAACTAGATGCGGCTGGGTGTGTAAGTGTCCTTAAGGGGGATTATACCCTTGGGTAGTGAAATCCTGAGGTATTGCTCAGGGACTGGACGTAGGACTCCTGTGGACAGGAGGTCCGAAACAGGATAAATTTCTTGTGTCGTGTGTTTGATTGCCTTGTGTTTGCTATCTTCTTTTTACTAACACTAACAGTCATTGAAGTGTGTTTTATGTAAACGTTCTTGTGAACAGGGTTAGGTACTCAATTTTTTAAGAATCCCGTTCACCCACCCTCTGGGCTTGCTAGCTGGGCAACATGACTAGGCCGTCGCGACCCTCATGCGACCCCGTCATGACCTACCTGCCCGAACTGACAAGGCCGTCGCGATCTGTACAAGCCCACATCGCGTTCTCAGCTGAGCCCGTCGCGACCCTTACAAGGGTGCGTCGCGTTCTGGCTTTTTGCTTGAAAACCCATAACTTTTGTTGCTAACACTTGATACAGTGTTCATACCCTTGTTAACAATCATAAACACAATAAATATACATGTTATAAACTGAACATAAATGTGTTATTTTAAAAAAAATGCACATGACTTGTTCTAGCTTTGATTTCATGATACATGCACACACTTTGAACCAGCCATTATGGCTTAACTTGGCATGTAATTAACTCATAATACATCTGGTAATTTATGCAATTCAATTTCCATATTTAGACTTGTCTACGTTTTCTCGTGATGTTTTGGGAATACCGTTATCAACGCTCCACTGTTCTAGAATTCCTCTAGAACGTCGAGCACTTGTTTCTATATACACACTCTCTCTTGACTTGGACGAACTCTTCGTCAGATACTTCTTCTGCCGGACTAGTGAATCCTTGTTCAAGGCCTCCGTAAGTCTTCTCTATCCATAGATTCCCACATGGTCGACGAGCCGGTTGTACCCTAACACCTATTGCACCCGTTAGGGATCAATATGGTCCAAACGGCTATTAGAAGTTCGCTCTTATCTTGTATCATGTCGGACCTCTGGACCTGTGCTTAACATGGCCAGTGGAAGGGTCGTGAGTTCCACCTGACTGCCAACACCAAGTGCGCGTGTTGGGCAATTGTTACGATCGCTCGTTACTCGACGTTTCATGTGCAATGACCATAAGTTCTCATCTATACTCTACTCGCTCATCTATTCACGTTCACTCTACTATCTCGTCTATTCATCTAGCGCTCTCATCTATTTCTTGGTACTCTATATTGGCCATTGACTGATTGTCTAAAGATAAACATATAATCAATGCCTGGCAATATATAAAGGGCCCGATCTGGTCCTGGGATGTGCGCCCGAAAGTGCTAGTGCCCATGGGAGTTAAATGATCTGAGTGTTTGGCATTACACTCGAGTGCTATCTATCTCGACTATCTAAATGACAATCAAAAGTGCTATGTTCTCTCGTTGTCTATTGACAAAAGTGCTATACTATACCCATTGTGCTATTGCTATACTTTGTGCTATGGCCATCCTGCTATTTTGTGCTATACTCGACTCTTGTGCTATATTTGGAAAGTTCTGCTATTTCGTTCACGTGCTATCCTACTATATTTTACTTGACTCTCTTGCTCTATCATTAGCTACTCTACCTTTAATGCATTAACTGTTTAAAGCCTACTTGACTATTGAGATTTAAGTCCTACTGGGCGTTATCGCTCACCCTGCGTTATTTGTCATTGTGTTCTCAGGTGAGACCGAGGATGAACTATACACTCAAGAGGACGGGAACGACTAGAGTGATGTCAAGAGTACCCTAGTGTCTTAGTACTATGATAGAGTCTTAGTTTAGTCTTTTGCTTTATTTCAATATAATTGGGCCCTATAGATTGGCTCTGATATTAGTGGTTGTAACTAGACATTGAAAAGTTATTAATGAGAAGAATTATCTTTAGAATTATTCATTGTGCAATGGTTTGATGTCTAGTACTTGCTCTGTACCCGTTTACTTGCAACTGCCTTGCGTTCCGATATTCCACGTTGGGGCGTGACATTAACGTTGTTTTACGATTATACCCCTATCTCGTCTACTATCTCGTTA
>JACBKR010003280.1:0-30013 GCA_014218235.1 Colocasia esculenta
AGCACCGGGCTAACTAGCGGTTTGTGGGTGAGCTGGGCAACTGTTTCAACCAGCGTTGTGTTCATCTCTTAGTGAGGGAAATCTCACCGTGTTGGTGAGGACTGGATGTAGGTAGCCAATGGGGGTCTTACCGACCAGGATAAATCACGTGTCCTTGTGTGATTGCTTCCTTCTTCCCTCTCAGCTCTCTTTGTTTTTGCATTTGTTATCATTTCCGCATTAGTTTCCGTTGTTCATTCAAGTCAAGTTTTTAAAGCCCTATTCACCCCCCTCTAGGGCTAGTCATAGTCTAGATCTTTCACTATTAATATTATTTTTCCTAAATCTAATAATTTTTATCCAAATCGAGTCATGATATATCAAAATTTCAGATTCCGTTTGTAACCCTACTTCAGAACATCAATGTGTCAATCATAAAGGACCATATCGATCTGATATGTCCAGTTCATATTATGTCTGGGACCACACGATCGGTTTAATTTAATATTTAATATTTTTTTATTTATTTTTCACTATATTTTAATATGTATTAGATCCAATTAGAGTGTACCAATCCAGTACATATTAGTACAAGCCATATTATGTGTTGGCCAGTCCTATCCAATTCATCGTTCAACCAACTTTGTTACCATAATCTATGCAAAAAGATAAATACGCTATTGCTAATATTAGTATAACTTTTTTTTGATCGATTCAAATATAACAAAAAAATCATATCTATCCGAAACACATATATCTTTGGCATCTAATAACTACACACCAATACACATGTATCTCAAAGAGAAGGACTTGCATACTTTTTTTCAACCCTAAAGAGTTGAAGTGACATATTTTCATTAGATATATCTATTTTATATATACAAAAAATTATGTATTAATTTTTTTTAGGACAAATTAATTAAAAGTTTCTATCAAATATTGAACTTATTTTCTAGTTTTTGATAGAGTGATAATTCATTACAGTAAATGTTATTATCTATTACAATATATATTAAATCTTATTACAATAAAAATTCTTATATTATAGTCAGAATTATTAATTAATTTATCTTATTTTCTATCTCGAAAGAGGGTGATAGAACATTAGAACCTGAGTAGAAGTCTTTCTCACTGACGAAGTGCTTAGCTGGAGGAAGCCCGAGATGACGGTGGTGGCACTTGGTGCCAAGGCGTT
The DNA here is from genome assembly GCA_014218235.1 of Colocasia esculenta. NCBI lineage: Eukaryota > Viridiplantae > Streptophyta > Magnoliopsida > Alismatales > Araceae > Colocasia > Colocasia esculenta. The sequence goes on from JACBKR010003280.1 coordinate 1,175, forward strand.
TGGGTCCAAAAGCTTTTGGCTTTTGGGCCGATGGCGATGGCACTTGGTGCTAGGACTTGGGTCCAAAAATTTATTTGGCTTTTGCGCCTTGGAAGCCCGACAAAGGAGGACGAAGACGGATAAAATTTATGAAGACATGAACAAGTATGTTAAATAATGAGAGTATTTTAATCATAAGAAATTAGTTGACTCATGTTTAGCTGTTCTAGGTAAATATAGGCAATTACTTTGTGCTAGACCTTATTTACGGAAAGAATCTTTACACAACATTCCATGGAATGTTTTTATGAAGGGACTTTGGGCCACTTTAATAATCAGATAAAAGGGGTTTTGTCACCTCTGATAACTAAAAAAATACTTTGAGAATTAAGATAAGTTATACCAGAAACAAAAAAGTGTAGTTAAGATAAATGAATGTTGAATATGGATAACACTATTCCTACTCCTAGATAGGGGGGTAAAAGTTACACCCATGTTAAAGTGGGTACGATGAGAGAGAGTGGAAGTCATTTTGCTGTTCTTCCACTGCCCAAGACACATGAGAGTCTATGTATAAGGTATTTAATGATATTTTCTCCACTATATTAATTTATCTCTATATCTACTTATAGAAATAATAAAAGTAGGATTATCAAAATGAAAATGTGACTAAAGATTACTAAACTATATCTGACTAACTATATAACTTATCTGGTTTTCAAAATGGTCCTTGATATTATGAGAAACTCACTCAAATCCAAAATAAATATATTTTTAACCATTCAAACTGCGGAAATCCAAATCTTAATGGGTTGAGTTGTTTTTTTCTAATACTAATGGCAAGCTAGTTAGTGATATATATTCCAAGTCTACATTAAGATGTGACAAAATATAATTTCAAGCTCATGAATAGGTGCCCAATTAATTCTAATTGATTAGATTGGATCTTGTTCCATCTACAAATTAATCAAAGGAATCATATATACCCATAACTTCATTCCCACATGCATGTTAATAGAAAACACTCCAAGGGGTGATTAAACTTGTCGCCAATATTATAATCTCTTAGCCATTAATTAAACTGGCCGCTAGCTAGCTAATTAACAAAAGAATAATCATATAAAAAATATGCATCAAGAATTTCTCTCGATGAAAAGCTTGACAAACATCACAAAAAATGCAAACTGACACCCTTTGCTCTGCACAATTTGGTTTTGACATGTGGTCATCTACATTGGATGTGATCACTTTAAAAATAAGAAGTCAGAGAATTAATTAAAGTCATTTTCTCTCCTTTTATATATTTCTCTTTTCTTATAGTTATTATTTGAACGTGTGGAATTGATAAATAATTCTCCATGTCATTGATAAAAAAGCACAATATCTCTCTTCACAAATGGTGGATCGGCCGGCATGCATGGTTCTTAGTGTGGATCGAAAGGCATATTCTTCTCCACGTAAAGGTCTCCTCACTTTGAGCGCTACTTTGCGATAGGGCTATAAACGGATCCGTATAATATTCGGATCCGATCCGAATTCATATTCGGTTAACCGAATATTATTCATTTCCGCGAAACGGATTTTGGATACGGATATTATTCGGATGATAAACGGAGCGGATACGGAAACCGTTGATTCGCTCCGTTTAAGATTCGCTCTGAAATGAAGTTTTTTTTTACCATTGGATCTTAAATCTAATGATCCATATATAATATATAAATATATACTCTACCTAATGTTAATCTTTTGTTCAGAGAATGTTTATGACATTTGTATTCTTTCGAAAAAAATATATTTTTTTAATTTTAGATCACTTAATATTTTTTATTAAGTTTATATTTTCGAAACAGATAATATCCGTATCCGTTTCGAATATGAAAATTATTCGATTAAATTATCTGCTCCATAATTGAATTGTATTCGGAGCGAATATGAATTATTCGATTAACTATTCGAATCGGAATCGAAAATTTATATCCCCTTCGTATCCGCTCCGTTTAAAGCAGTCCTTGGCGGTGGCTCTCAAAGAGATCAGGGGCCAACATATGTACTAAATGCTTGCTGTCCCCTTGAGAAAACAAAAGAAAATTGATCTCCACATGTTGTGATAATCGAGTAATATTGGAATGAAATATTTGCACTTCTCTTTTTCTTTTCTACGATAACTATAACAATATTTCTTGCATGGTGTTTAAACTTTTGACCCCCCAACATCGACCCACCATCTTCCCCGCGTAGCGAGATCGATGTATGTATATATACTTTTCTCCGCATACGTTTCCTTCCCTTGTGAGCAGGTCATGCACGCAATTGAACAGCCAAGGTCGTGTAAGATGTGCCTTGCCGTCATTATCATATTCTAGAGTCTTAAAGATGTGCCTCTCCTTGTAGACATTACTCTTCAAAGTCTCGTAAGGTTTGATAGTCATACAACTTGGAAGACTCACCTTCAATGGCGGGTAGACTACGTACTAGACCATATCTAGATAGTTGATTCAATTGAAAATCGTCGTCCATTTTGGGCTGAATGAATGAACGAGAGTCTGAATAGGTTTGAGGTGAACAATTGGACTGTTTAGCCACTTTCTGATAATTAGAAAATAAGTTGTCTTTTTTAATAAATAAATAAATAGGAGACCCATGCATGCATATGTTTATGTTTGTGTTTGAATCAGTCAAATCGGGGCATCTGGGTATTCGGTTCTCATCATGACCTTCCTTCCCCACTATAAATGAGAGGCCACCCTTCCACTCTCTCCATCAACCACCAGTCGCCGGGAGGGTAGCAACAACTAGGCCAGATACTTGAGGAGTGGTGATAGAAAAGATGGAGAAAGGGGCGAGCCTCCTCGTGGTGGCGGCGGTGGTGCTGCTGGGCTTCGCGGCGGCGGCGCGCGCGCAGGAGGCGCACAACGTCCGGGCAACCTACCACTACTACAATCCGGGGGATAACGGTGGGACCTGGTGAGGGTGAGCGCCTACTGCTCGACGTGGGACGCCGACAGGCCGCTGTGGTGGCGGCAGAAGTACGGTGGACCGCCTTCTGCGGCCCCGTCGGCCCCCGCGGCCGGGACTCCTGCGGCCGCTGCTTGCAGGTTACCAGCCCTAATGATATATATCCACTCCAGTACTGTTGATAAAACTTCCAGCTGCCTCTAACCTTATTCTCTCCGATCGCCATAGCTGCCGACGGACCAGCTCTTCTCCTTCTCCTTATTCGATCGTCGTCTTCTTCCTCTTCCTGCGATCTCCACATACTAATGGTCCAACGATATATATATCGATCGATGCATGCAGGTGACCAACAGGAGGACGGGAGCCCAGATCACAGTGAGGATTGTGGACCAGTGCAGCAACGGCGGCCTGGACTTGGACTGGCAGACGGCGTTCCAGCCCTGGACACCGACGGCAACGGCTACAACAGGGCCACATCATGGTGAACTACGCCTTCGTCGACTGCGAGGACTATAGGCGGCCTCATCGCTTTCGATTGATCGCCTCAGTTGTCCTCTACCAATAAATTTCCAATACATTAAGATTGAGTTGTTTTTTTCTAATACTAATGGCAAGCTAGTTAGTGATATATTTCCAAGTCTACATTAAGATGTGACAAAATTTAATTTCAAGCTCAATATATAGGTGCCCAATTAATTCTAACTGATAATTAGATTGGATCTTACTCCATCTACAAATTAATCAAAGGAATCATATATACCCATAACTTCATTCCCACATGCATGTTAATAGAAAACACTCCAAGGGGTGGATTAAACTTGTCGCCAATATTATAATCTCTTAGCCATTAATTAAACTGGTTGCTAGTTAATTAACAAAAGAATAATCATTTAAAAATATGCATCAAGAATTTCTCTCGATGAAAATAGCCTGACAAACATCACAAAAAATGCAAATTGACTCTTTGCTCTGCACAATTTGGTTTTGACATGTGGTCATCTACATTGGATGTGATCACTTTAAAAATAAGAAGCCATATAAATTAATTAAAGTCATTTTCTATCACGTCTCTCTAAATTAACAGCGGAATAAATAGGAGAGACGTGAGCAAAGTATATGGTAACGTAAATTGCGCATACAATCGTAAAAATTAGAGTCGCTAATGAACAATAATTGTAATAACTCCTCAATTTATTGATAAATCACCTAAACTATTACAACCACTAATTATGAGCTAAAATATAGGGCTCAATAACATGATTACATTGAGAAGGATAACTAAACAAATATCTAACTAAACTCTATGATACAAAGGTCATTCCATCGTTATGATTTCAGGTCGCTCATCACTCCAATCTATTTCCGTTGGTGTGTGTACGGTCATCATCCGACTTACCTGAAACACATATAACAAATAGCACATGGTGAGCGATAATGCTCAATAGGACTTAATATCTCGTGTAAACATGTATACTTTAAGTGATTAATGTCTTGTAAAACAGGATAACTAGAAAGAACATTCAAGTATAGTCAAAAGAGTAATAGCACGTGATAGCACGAAAGCAATAATACGTTCAAAAAAAATATTACAAAACTAGCATGATAAAGGATTGACCATATAACGAGATAGTGTGTAACGATTGCACAAAAGTACACTAGTCGCGATAACATGTAACGATTGGTCGATCATTTTATCAACCCAGAGTATATTGTAACGTGATTGATTTATTTGATTGTCATAGATTAAATCTTGATAGTATAAATGGCGTTGAGTGTATGCTACACACCTTGATCATTGTAACTCCCATGGAAAATGGCACTCTTCGGGCCCCCCCCCCCCCCCAGGACCAGATCGGGCCCTATTGTCTGGCATTGGTTAATTATGTTTGTTATCTGAGACAATCAATGATATGGCCAAATAGAATACCAAGAATAGATGAGAGTAATTGATGATTAGACGAGAGTGTAGAGATCTAGAATGTGAATAGATGAGAGTATAGAGATAGTAGACGAGAGCAGGCTCATATTCGTAAAACAACGATAAATAGACGATAGTAACAGTTGCACGGCACAGTCGTGTGCTGGCAGTCTGGTAGAAGTCACAATCGCCCACTAACCGTGTTATGAACACAGACCAGAGGTCTGGCGTAATTCACAGGTAAGGGAAAACACACTAAGGCCGTTGGATCGTGCTGATCCCTAGGGGTGTAAGGGTTTTAAGGGTACAACCAGCTCGTCGGCAATTAACGTCCACCAAAGTCAAGAAGACATACGGAGGCATTGACAAGGAGTCCCTGGTCCGGTCAGGAGTTTTCCCAACGAGAGGTGGTCCATGTCAAGAAAGAAGGGTGTAACGAAACGTTGTTCGTCTTGCCTCGAGTGCTTGAAGGCAGAGGGATGCGATCACGGTATACAATACGCGAATAAAACGAAGACAAGTTGATTAAAATAATAGAGAGATTTAGTGAATAATTACACTAAATTACCAGATATATTATTGAGTAATTTAATTGGGTCTCATGGTAAATATTAATGTTTAATGTGTGTGAGTGTAAGGAAATCATGAGAGCAAGATTAATCGTGCACATAACATTTATTTAATGGTTTTTATGTAATTTATGCCCAATATTAATATATAAGTCGTTACTGTTCATAACAGTGACAATTAAGGTCTTAATAGTGATTAAATAGCATATTTATCGATGGATTATGAGAAAATAAAAATTCTGGTACCCCCGTCGCGTTTCAAGTCGCGACAAAAGGGCCGATTGCGTTCTGCTGAACGGGGCCGGGCTTATGACAGCGGCGGAGAACCGCGACGGGTGGGCCGTCGCGTTCATGACTAACTACTTCTCAAACTAGCATGTTTAGGGCTGTACATGATCCGTTTTTACATTTTTTTTACAAAACCGAACCGAAATGAACCTTGAACCAAACCGAACCAAATCGAATGACATGCTTGAACCATTTTGAACCGAACCGAATCGGTTCGGTTTCTTCAATTCGGTTTGGGCCTTATGGGCCTTGAATTGGACTTGTCGGTTTAAGTGTTTTCTGCTCACCACTGTGGAATTTTTTTAAAATAAAAAAATGGGCAAAAGAGAAATGCTAAAAGCGGCCAACCTCCTCTCTCACAATGTATTAAAAACAACTCCTTAAAATGGAAATTTTATCTAAAAAACTAGAAAAACTGATAAAGCGCAGTCTCATTTCATATGGATCATGTACCTGTATGTGCAAGAGTCACTGTCATACATGTCTTTGTAATTTTCCATATTTTTTATTTATTTGTTCCTTTTCCTCAATCCATTGTTAACCACAAAATACAGTCACACCACACTACTCCTTAAGCATAAAATTAGGAACACCTTGAGAACAAAGCACCTGTAAAAGCAAATGAAGTAACCACAAAATCCATTGTTAACCATAAATACAGTCACACCACACTGCTTCACGTTTTTTTTTATTTCCTAAAGAACTTCTTCTATCATGGACGGTGCACCTGTAAAAAAGATAAGAAAAGAAAAAGGATCTGCACTAGGAGTTCCATTCTTGAGATCAAAGCAAATGAGTAAAAAGTACAAACATCCATAACAAACACATCCATAACAAACCATCTGCTAAATTGTCTAACATACATAAATCTGCAAATGAAGTAAACTGATCTGCCTAGGCTGTAGGCATGATCTTCCACATACATAAATTGTCTAACATACATAATAAGAAGCCAATTGTAACGTAGCGCGTTCTTCGGATCTTCGCGGATCATGGATTAATAGTGGTAGTTCGGATCTGTGTTTATTGTTTTGGTGTGGTGCTCATGGCCAATATGGGGTCATTGGGCCTTGGTTGTGGTTTCTGCGCGTTGTGTGGAGCTTAGTGGGCCGGCAGGTTAGGCCCGTAGTGCCCGTTGGTTCACCGGATGTGAACGCGACGGTGGTAAAGGCCGCGTTCTGAATGCGTCAGTATCGGGGGTCGCGTTCAGGTTGCCGCTGTTTGGTGTCGACGCCTACTAGCGCACCGCGTGTCGTGCACGGGGTGGAGCTGCTGACGTCTGGAGTGCTAACGTGACTCTTGAGGCTGTCGCGATAAGGTCGCGGTGGTTAGGTGTCGCGTTAGTAACCGCTGTGCTGTTTTTAAAAAGGTTCGTCCGAACAGAGTTTTCCCAAGCTCTGCTCGACCAGGGAGGAGCTGCTGCGGGTGTTTTGGCGTTCCGGCGTGGTTCTCGACGCGCTCTCGACGCGAGGACGTTGCATGGAGCGGGGGAGACGTCGTGCCGTAGCCGGTTTGGGTGTTCTTCGTGAAGGTAGGGAGTTCTACCATGATTTGATGCGTGGATGGTGTGTGATGTGTATTCGTTAGGTTTAATGCTTTTTGAACAATAGAGTGCATGCTAGGTTATTCATTAAAGCATGAAAATCAGAAATTAATGTGGTTTGCTTGGATGATCTGGAGAAGGTTCCCGGATCCTGAGAAGGCGATGGTTCTGGCTGTCGCGACCAGGTCGCGACAGCGTTTCTTGTCGTGCCATATCGTAGCGTCGCGATTAGAAGGTGGTCGTTGTCTCTGTCGCGATAGCAACCGAAGGTCTGTTTTTACATGCTATTGATGTTTCGGTTATTCGTTTATAGTTTAATTATTGTGCATGGCAATGCTAATGATGCCTTGGCACTTGTAGCGCTCAGTGAGCGTGGTTAGTGTGTCGTTGTGTGTGGTTTACGTGTTAAGGGTGGTGCTCACGAAGTGAGCATGCTTTTACGTGATGTATATATAGTTTGAGTGTTGTGCATGAGTATGTATGGCTAGTGGTCGATATTGTGATTATTGTAGTATAGCTGGTATAGCTAGTATGAGGTGACGGGGCAATGAAGTCGGGTATGAACCTAGCCCTAGTCTATGGTTGTCTTTTAAAGAGTATTACAATGATATATGTGTTAAGTAATGTGTATTGCCATAGAGGTCACAGGGTGACCGATGACAGGCAAGGTTGTGTTGCACTGTCGTGATACGAATATGTATCAGTGTGGAATGGTTTGGAGGTCACATGGTGACCAAGGATAAGCCAATTGTGGTTGACTATCGGATCTATGTGTATGCTTGTGTAGGATAGCTTGTGGTCACGGAGTGACCAGGTCAAGCTAATCCTTACGTTTGTACTGTGGTTTGTAGTAAAGAATGTATAAGTATATATCGTGGTTTGTGCATTGCTGAGTTTGGTGGTCCGGCGCCTATTCCGGAATGCCTCTTCAGTTGGGAGCCCCAGGATTTGTGTGAGCCAGGCACGTGAGTGTGCTCGGGGCTTGTCCCGGTGCAGTGGTACCGTCGAGGTCTTGTCGTCTTCCTGGACACCCTCACTTTCGGGGAGAGTTGTCGTCCGGCTGAGGGAAAGACGGCAGTGGGACAATGACTTGTGAGAGTTTGTGTTTAGTCACTTGTAGCGCGCTCCTAGCTGGAGGTTACGGACACCAATAGACGTACTGGTCCCCAGCTAGTCCTGTTTACCAGTGCCTCACTTTAGAGAGCTCGGGCCAGAGTCTCTAAAGGTGCTAGGCATGGGCCTGCGAGGTGTGTGACTTACAGGTTGTGGTGGTTTGGTTGGTCTCCACAGTTCTTTGGCTTTACTTGTGTTGTGGAGCTGTAGTTGGACCTTTCGTCCGTGACTGCGAGACTGAGAGGTTGTTCTTGTGTTGTGTTGTCCGAGTTCGATACTGGTGTCATGAACCAGTAGTCCGTTCCCGTGTGGTGGCGTCGTGCTTTCCGACTCGTGCTTTGCCAATGGTTGTGGCTTGTGAGTGGCTCTCGGGTTGTGGTTTTACCGATTAAGGTGTGCCATGGTGTTGGCATGGTTGTTGTTGTGGTTGGTGAGCGGTGACTCACTAGTTGTGGTTTGGCTCGTGTAGTGTGCCTTGTTGTTGGCACAGTGTGTTATGAATTTTTCGTAATGAGGTGCCTTGTGTTGGCACTGGTTTAGTGTTTGTGTTTCAGTGATGGTATCTCGTGGTGGTGGGTACTTGTACCCTTTGTGGGTATTGGATTCTCGTGGTACCTTGAGTACCAGTCTGTTCAGGTGGTGAGGTGGAGGTCATGCGGTGAGACCTTCCACTTGTTGTGTTTTACCTTCCTTGGGTAAGTTTCTGAATATGATTTAATATGTGTGTTGGATTGGCATCGTGGTAGCCAGTCCTGTTTCTTGTATGATATTCAATACATCGTGATTTAAGGGTATAGAGGATTAGCTCTTGGTTAGCAATCCTGTTACCTACATGTCTGAAGGCTTGCCAGTGAAGCTAGTAGTTTAAGCAATGCTTTGCCTGTGTGGTTTACAGCTTAGACGACCAATTGTTGAGGTGGTGTGCCTGTGAGGCTTGTGGCCTAGGCTTTATAGATATTGAGTGGATTAATGGTGCTGTTGTCTCTTTATCTTACCGAGATTTGCAGCAACAGAGTTAATTATGTTTAGTAATTGTTAAGTATACTTTGTTGTGAGTATGATATGTTTTGACTTTCGGTGTTGCCAGTGAGACCCGTTAGGGTTGAGGTTCTCCTGCGTTGAGTGTGGTTTTGGGTGGTTCCCTATTGAGCCAGTGACTTGTTGAGGCTCACTCCCTTATAGTTCTTTTCAGAGTTTACCGTTGGTGTGGCTTGAGGAAGTGTTGTGAGAGACTTGTACCACCAGCAGTAGTGTTAGTAGAGTTGTGCGAGCTTGTGCTCCCTCGGGGTATGCCCCAGATAGTTGTACTCTTCTTAATTTGGATATGTAATAATGTAATGGGACAGTTGTAAATTGTTTATACAGATATGAGCACATATCCTTTCTTGTGTCTCTTATTGTTGTGGTTTGTCTTTTATGTTCTTCCTGGACACGTATAAGAGCTATCTCTTGTGAGACTTCGATCCGTTTACAGGAGACGGATCTGGATATGGACTCTTATTGGGTATAGATTCCAGGGCTGTTACATTAATAATCCCCCAAATTCTGGGTGTGCAAACGTTCCTCAAAGACAAACATCTATAAAAACAAAGCATATGCTAAGCAATTGCATAAGCTGTGGACATGATGTTCCTTCTCATTTCTGAAATAAAGAAGCAAAAGATTAGCAAACAACAAAGCAAATGAGAGAAAAACATCTAGATAAAGTGTAAACAATTTACCATTGTTCCATCATTATGCTCTTGCAATGTCAATGACACCGGGTGCCAAGTAACACTCGACAATTTTGAAAAAAAAACATACATTAATAAACAAAAGTTAACATTTATATATACATTAATAAATACATACCTTCGTCTAGTTGTTCAATATCATCCAATTTCTCTTCAACATTGACCCAATCTTTTGATATTCGAATCCAATCTTGAGTGCAAATGAGAGCTTCCATTATCTTAGGAGACAAAGAACTCCTAAATGCATCAAGGACACGACCACCAGTGCTAAATGCAGATTCAGAAGCCACGGTAGAAACATGAATAGCCAAAATATCACGTGCCATTGATGAAAGAATTGGAAATCTTGCACTATTGAGTTTCCACCATGATAAAATATCAAATGTCCCCATGTTTTCTTCTGTATCTTCTTCCAAATATTTCACAAGTTCAGATTTCACATCTCTAGTTTCTTTTTCAGCTTTGTGTTGCTTGCACTTGTTATGGTAAAGTGGCATATCACTCAGTGTGGTTGCATTAGAACTTGAGACTGGAGTTGACACTTGAACCACATTCCTTTGTTGTCCACTTGATGTTCCATACATGTTTTTATACTCATCATACATAGCAAAAAGAATGTCTTCAATTTTTTATTCAATGTCATAGCCTTCTCAACATCAATATTTCATTGATTGAAAATTCAACATATTCCAATTTGAATTGTGGGTCAAGAACAACAGCAAAAAACATCATGAGATTCAATTTTTCAGAATTTCCCCAATATTTATCAAATTTTTCTTTCATCTTAAATGCCATATCTCCAAATGCATAATCATCACTTTTACACCATTCTTTTAAGAGATACTCAACATTGCTAAGCTCATGCAAATAAGTGTTGGAAGTGACATACAAAGCACCTAAAATTTTCATAGTAGTATCATAAAATGTCTTCAATAACTTGGTCAAATTTCTAGCTATCACCCAATCCTCCTCTTGAGGCTTCCCCAAACCATCTCTTTCATTAAGATCAGTAACGAAAAATGGATCTTGTTCTTCATACCTCTCAAATGCCTTCTGAAATTTTTGTGCTGTATCTAACATTAAATATGTGAATTCCATCTTGTAGGGACATCAAGACATAATAGACTCTTACTTGGTATTTTTTCTTCTTCAACACAAATTTTGAATTTTTGCAGTCTTGATGGAGATTTTCTTACATACCTCACAACATTTCTAACACGAAGCACTGAAGCAGTTGTCAATTTTAAGCCATCATTAATTAACATCAATTCATTATGTGGGCAAGTCACCTCATGTGCAAAACTCTCCTTTAAGACACTTACTTACCAATTGTTCATTCTTTTCTTAAGATACATAATAGCAACATCATTGGAACTAGCATTGTCAACTGTCACAGTCATAACATTTTCAATACCCCAAATATTCAAACATTTTTCAATTGCCTTACCAATGGCCTCGCCTTTATGGCTGGAAATTGGACAAAAATTTAAAATTTTCTTATTCGATTTCCAATTGTTATCAATAAAATGTGCAGTCAAACACATATAATTGATTCTCTGCAAGGAAGTCCATGTGTCTGTAGTAAGACAAACTCTTCTACAATTATATTTCATGAAAGTTTTCAACTTTAGCATCTCCTCAATATATATTTCATAACAATCTCTATCATTATATTTCTTGAAGGAGTGAAACTTAGGCTGTGCAACATTGCAAAAATATTTAAACCCTTGCCCTTCAACAAATCTGAATGGAAGTTCATCAATAATAGTCATGTAGGCCAGTGCTTTTCTAATTTGTTGTTGATCAAATTTCCAACTTGTCAATGTGGTTTTGCTCTCTCCATCCACCCCTTCATTAACCATTGATGTCTGAATGCTAATTTGTGTTTGTCTATCTTCACAAGTATTGGCTCTATTGTTGGGATATTTCTTGCATCTCAAATTCAAATGCATTCTTAAAGTGCTTGTGCCACATGAGCTTGAGTCACAAGTGTAAATATGATCACAGTAATTGCACTTACACTTGTTCTCTCCCTCAATTCTTGTGAAATGTTCCCAAACATCTGATCTTGGATGCATATTTTTCCTCTTTCCCCTGGAAGTGCTCAGACCTCCAACTGTATTACTAGTTTGTGTGGCGGTATTAGGTCCAGAACTAGCACCCTCAGTTGTTGGAGTATCAGCAATGTCATTAGAGGACATCTAAATAGACACTTCCATATTAATTTATGTAAATTAAACATAGTGAACAACAAAAATCTGAGATAAAAGAATTAAAACTTACATTGCAAGAGCCACTTCTTGATGCCAGATTTATAGCTGATAATACAAGTTTTGTAAATTTGTAAAAAAAAAATCCATTCTTGACATCAGCTTAGAAGAGTAAGCAAGCTAGTTTGAACAGGAAAAAGTGCCATAGAAACCATGATGCATCTTTGCTTAGTAGATATGAACATTTGATCAATTAGATAAGAGAAAAATATATTTTTTTATAAAACCAGGAGGGCCACCTTGTTATAAAACCAGCTAGCCTTATCCTCCTTGTTTACACAGATGCACTGAAAAGAATAAAGAATGTGCTATAAAAAAAACTTCTGTTTCCAAAAAATAGATAAACATTACTTGTTTTCTTGGCCAACATACAATGATCACAATGCAATTGATGTTATTGCATTTATTTTCTAAGGAAGGAAGTAAACTAGCAAGAACTTGGAAAGTGATCTGTCCCAATCTAAGGAAGGAATTTGCCCAACCCACACATTCTGTGGATGCACAGGACCCAAAAAAAAAACTATAAGGCCTAAAATGACATGCCCGAATTCTCCTATCCCTGTGATGTGATAATTTTAAACCTTGAAAACCTTTTTTTTTTGTAGTGAAGGAGCTAATGATCCGATATATATTATTAAAACATGTACATTATATTGACAATGAGCAAGCATAGAAATGTGAATCACAGGGGAGACTGAAAGAAACCCCAAACAAACCACCTCCCAATGGGTAGAATAGACAAGCAATAGTAGGTCTCGGCCATATACTCAAACAAGAACCATTGAAGCATTTTACAATATCAGAAAAAAGTGAAAAAATCAGCAAGAAGTCATCTAGTCGTTGTTGAACCACTTTATGGTTGTCCTTGTATTTTGGTGATCACAAAACTTATGATAATATCAAGTATATCTTTGTTGGTTAAATGTTATTGAATATTTTGTTTCATCTGTGTCGCATCAATCTCATAGTAAATGCTGAGTCTCACATTGATGCAATATGGCGCACTAAAATGATAAAATCGATGTTTAATCCATATACATCGATTTCAGTTCAAGTGCCAAATTAATAAGCACTACAATGATTTATTTTGATCGATCTTATAAGCGCTACATCGATTTCTTGAGTAAGAACAACGATTTGTTCTTATATCGATTTCTTAAGTGGTCACATCAATTTCTTAAGTAAGACAACGATTTGTTCTTACATCGATTTCTTAAGTGGTCACATCGATTTCTTAAGTAAGTAAGAACAACGATTTGTTCTTACATCGATTTCTTAAGTGGTCACATCAATTTCTTAAGTAAGAACAACGATTTGTTCTTACATTGATTTCTTCAGGTGATCACATCGATTTCTTCAGGTGATCATAACGATTTGCTTGCATAACGATTTCATAAGTGATCACATCGATTTTTTCAAGTGATCATAACGATTTGCTTGCATAACGATTTCATAAGTGATCACATCGATTTCTTCAGGTGATCATAACGATTTGCTTGCATAACGATTTCATAAGTGATCACATCGATTTCTTCAGGTGATCATAACGATTTGCTTGCATAACGATTTCATAAGTGATCACATCGATTTGTTCATAATCTTACAACGATTTTCTTATAAATGAACAATGATTTTATAAGTCATATTCACATCGATTTCTCTTATATTTCAAAGTGCTTTTGGCGCCTAATGAGAAGTCAAATATCCTCTGACAAAAGACTGCATGCGTATCTCAGAATACTGTCAGAAAAAGATATGACTTATCAGTTTTATCATGTTAGCAAAAACACAGTGGTATGCACCGTTTATCATAAAAACTTTTTATGCTAACACCTTCTTCCATGCTCATAGACCTCGAAGACCACAAGGGTGATCAAGACAAGAGATGAGCAATGGATAGAACTCCAACGGATCTCTTCAACGGATCCTTTTCAAAAGCTGCTCATATAAAAGATAAAGCATGGCTGAAGAACAAAGAGAAGAAGACCAACTGGGGTGCTGGGTGTTGTAAGGTCCATAAGGGGGACTATACCATTGGTTAGTGAAATCCCAAGAGTTTGCTTGGGGACTGGACGTAGGGCTTCCGTGTGGGAAGGGCCGAACCAGGATAAATTCCATGTGTCCTTTGTGTGATTGTTTATTTGCTTCCGCACTGCACTCTTTATCACACTAAACTAACCAAACTTTCAAGTGTTAATTTTCTGTGTTTAAGTTTCTGTTTCAGATTGCAGAAAACCTATTCACCCCCCCCCCTCTAGGTTAGCTTGCTGCAATACCAAAAGGCCAACAGTCGTGAGACAGGAGTACTAAGGTAATAAGGTATAACTCATAGGAAAGGGTTATTGGGGTATAGGAACTGAAAGCATGATGATGTGAACCCACCACGCACAAAGTTACTTCTCTCTGTCTGGTGGATGAATCATGAGGCAGGGGTAAACAAGATTAGTTCACAACAGAGCAACTGAGTAAGAAAATCTACTATTGGAGCAGCGGGAAATCTGACCCCGTCACTTACATTTTCAACCGTCAAACCCTCGCCTCCTCGCCGCCGTCAAACCCCCTTCTCCTTGTCGGTCGCCACCGCCGGCCGTAGTGCCGTGGCCATGAGAGAGACGGTATGAGAGATAGTAGATAGAGAGGGTCTTTCTAAGAGAGACAGAACAAAGAGAGATCGAGATGAGAGAACCCGACCTCGTGACTCCGTCAACCCTCGCCACCGTCAAACCCCGATCTCCTCGCCGCACTCAAATCCCTATCTCCTAGCCGGCGGCCTGCCATGGCCATGAGAGAGAGGGTAATATGAGAGAGTAGATAGAAAGGGTTTGAGAGAAACAGAACAAAAAGAGATCGAGATGAGAGAACCCGACCTCGTCCCTCTGTCAAACCCGCTTCCTCTCCACCGTCAGACCCCGCCTCCTCACTGCCATCTGTTGTGGTCTCCTCACCACAGCTCACTGCTAGCGCTGCGTCGCCGCTTTCTCGTCCCGCCGTCCGCCTGTCTCCGTCCGTCATAGCTCGTTGCGTCGCCGCTTGCCCGTCCGCCGTCCGGCTAGTCCCCGTCCGTCACAGCTCTCTGCGCCGCCGCTTGCCTGTCCCGCCGTCGGCCTATCCCCGTCCATCATAGCTTGCTAGCTGCGTCGCCGCTTGCCCGTCCGCCGTCTGGCTAGTCCCCGTCTATCACAGCTCTCTGCGCCACCGCTTGCCCGTCCACCATCCGCCCATCCGCGTCCGCCGCCGTAGTGCAACCTGCAGCCTTCGCCTTGGCCAGTTGGCCCTTGCGGCCTTGCCAGCTTGCCTTCGCCTTCGCCGGCCTTTCAAGCAGGAACTCGAAGCACGCCGCAGCAACTGAGCAACCCCACCTCCGAAGTGGGCAAATAGCCAAATACGCATTGGAGGTTAGGGTATGGTCCGTATGGATTTAGGTTGTGGGCTGGTTTTCAGTTCAAACGGTCTAGTCCGTTTTTGTAATGAAGAACCCGAACCGAACTGGATTTTGGTCTTCGGTTCGGTTCGGTTCGTTGACCCGACCATTGTGATGTGAAACCGAACTCGATTCGGTTCAGTTCAATGGTTTGAACCGAAAACTGTACAGCCCTAAGCATGTTGTGATATAAGTCGTCAAGAAAAACCCAAATTAAACCCAATAATACTAATTGATTTGTAACATAAATTAACTATATGAATGCCAGCCAGCATAATAAATCATATGAAATGCGTAATTTTTTTTAATGAAATTGATTTAAGTTGTCCTCGCACCCACTTATTACCACAGTTCCAGACCCCACACACCCACCTCATCCACCAATATAGAGATCTGCTGGTTCAAACTTCTATTTTTTACTCTATATAGACAAAGGTTTTGGGAAGAGCTACATATGTTACAATACATACATTACAATATATATTAAACAATTATTTTTATTAATAATTTGACATGATAAAGGCTAATTTTAAATATTTAAAATTTTGAATAGTTTTCAATATTTAATTTAAATTTATGAAAGATATTAAACTTGGTTAATAGATAAAAAAGACGAATAGAGTGTCCACAAAACATAGCCGAGCTCCACAAAACACACACACACACACACACACTCTCTCTCTCTCTCTATTTTCTCCTTTTCTTGAACCACGTCAGGATGAGAGCATTGAGTTGATTGTCAGAAGGTCGTCTTTGAGATCGCTTCTCTAGAACTCTCTCTCTCTCTCTTATTTTCTCCTTTTCTTGAACCAAGTCAAGATGAGAGCACTGAGTTGATTGTCAGAAGGTCGTCTTTGAGATCGCTTCTCTCTCTCTCTCTCTCTCTCTCTCTCTCTCTCTCTCTCTCTCTCTATTTTCTCCTTTTCTTGGAGCAAGTTAGAATGAGAGTATTGAGTTGATTGTCAGAAGGTTGTCTTCGAGATCGCTTCTCCAAAACTTACTTTCTTACGCGCAGGTCAATTTGGCAATAGACAAGTCCTTGTTCTCTCGCTCTATCTTAGCACCTGAGCTCCAACCTAAGACCACTCAAAAGTCGCCATCAAAACAGCTTTGGGTCGGATCAGCCTCATCACTTACCAATAAAAGAAAGTAGATCCTTTGAAATACTTCTTGCAAGCTAGAATGTCTGATATTTATTAGAAAATCTCCCTTTGTTAATTCACATAAGATTGATCTGGCTTGGGGAAAACAAAGATATGAGAGCAGATCATGAAAGGGAGGAGACTTTTGGGATCCTTGCCGCAACCCTGATGTGTTACTTATGAGTCATTGATCCTCTAAAGAGAAACTCATAAGTTATATATTATACTTATTGACTTGCAAGTAGATTTCTAGAAATTCTAATTTCTAGCACAAATTAGATTAGAATGGGCTAGGCCGCGTTCCGAGCTTTGGTACCTTTAAAAGTTCCTTTTAAAAGACCACTTTGCGCCAAAGCATCGCTTGGGATAAGACAACACTGGACTGGTACGTACGAATCTATGAGAGGAAAGACTCGGGCTTGGGCCGAGGTTGTAGCACGGGCCAAACCCATTAAGATCCCCACTGCCTATGTTTAGCCTTGTTGGGCCCTGGTCCAACTCGCACCTATATAGTCAAATTAGCACGTATCCGGTCCAGTTTCATGGCCTAGGGCCTGAGGCCCAATTGACCTTTATCGTCCCAGTTTTGAGCTCTCCTCGGCCCACCTCCGTGATTGGTTCACTAGTTATCGCGCCGCTACATCAGCGCACATCTTATATTTTTATTTTAAAATATTATTCAATAAAAAAGATCATTGGACCGAATGCGGTTTGATCAGATGATTAAAAAAAAATAAAATACTATTTTTATTAGATTAATAGTCTCACATTGAGGGAGATTTAGGTGCACATCGGAGATTGTTCAAATGAAGTGTGTGTTTATAAAGTAGATCCACTTCTTACTCCCACGTATCCGGTCCAGTTTTATGCATATTTCACTTACATGTGTTTAGATATATGTTTAGATGGAGTAGTAACCGTGCACTTTGGAATGGACATCAAACTTTTCTATAAAATAATAGGAAAAATCTAACATATATGCGTAATACTGCCATATCACATGTTAATGGCCGGCGTACGATTGCTTCTATATGTTGTGATTGTTTATAATAAACAATCGCTTGTCCAGCTTAGTGCATGTCTCCTTGGTGACAAATTAAATGTTGCGCCAAGTTAATAATTAGCAAAGATATGTCACGATGGTGTGTAAGCATATATATACAGTCTAATGCCAACGTTTTCCAAGTTTCTCAAGTGGGTTTATATATCTATACTAATATAATATTTCTCAGTTTTAGTGCTGCCACGTAGCAGCACCACTACTGCACCAGGATAAATTTTTTTCCGCCATATTTGTAAATATAAAAAGTTGCTAATGTAATTTCTCTCATCATCTCTTTCTTTCTCATTAAAACCTTCTATTAATATCTCACATTTTCTAAAAACTCACATCCTTACTCATAATTCTTTTCTATTTTACTCTCTTCATCAAAACACTTTTTTTTATTTAAAAAAATAAAGGTATTACATGTTTTTGAATAATTTTTATTTAAAATTATTATATTAATAATAAATACTATTAACTTCATGTATATGACTTATAAAAATTATTTATTCAAATCTAATAATTTTCTGTGCATCCCACGAGTATAGAGCTAGTCATATATATTGTGGACTTTTTGACTCTTGTTAAATTTCATGCACAGATCAGACTGGACTAGCAATGACTTTGTGCAACAATATGTAGGTTAGGCATGAAGACAAAGTGGAAGGTCATGACTGGGACAGCTTCGTCTTAATAGACCTAAGGCATGTAGCTAGAGATATAATTATTTAACTTTATTTATTTCGAAATTAAGCACGTTAATGCAATGGTGTGGAGCTATGATGAGAAAATTACCCCACTAGTTGGGAAAAAAAGGTAGATTCGAAGCCGCAGGGTCACAGGTTTAAGTTTGAGAACGCTTTGAACAGATGCTGCCAATACCACGTTTTGGCCTTTGGGACTATTTTATTGTCTAAAAGATGTACATAATTTAAGTATTTTTTTATTTTTTTTATAATTTGGACGACTTTCTTTTGCCTTTTTTTTTTTTTGATATATACTCGCTTATTAATTTATGAGATCATTAACACTTATTGTAAATTAAAGATCGATTTACACCAATTATTCTCTATTTCTTATGGACAATTGACTCATAGAGTTGGCGGACTATCACAATCAATCTTATTAATCACGTTGCAAAATTTATTGAGAGTGAGCCATCTCATGGTCCGGGGTATTGTAATAAATCTTATATCATGAGTAGAGTGGTGAATTCTCATTGAATTTGTAACATTTGTTACAAATTAAAAATTTGTAATAAATTTTTTCTAAGAAATAATTTGTTGGGTCCCACATTTTATCCTAATTTTTTACTCGATTAGTGGGAAATTGGTTGGGACTTGTGGCAAGCGTGGGATTGGCCCTCAACCAATTTTAGTACTGTTCAAATAAAAAATTTATCTGACTTAATCATTTCCCTAATTTTTTGTCAAACAATTTACCCAGCCACTGTGAGATTCACTAGGGCCTGCCAAACAGCTTTGGCAGACGCGGGTCCTTCTTTCAGCTAATTAATCTCAATGCTGGTTGGATAAAAATTAGTTTACTTGACTTAATCATTTCCCTAGTTTGTTTGCCAAACAAGTATTCTTATTTATAGATAAGATATCTCAATTTATAATGTTTTTATTTGCAGATTCAGTTATTAGAGTTGTAATTTTGTCATAATCTTTTTTTTTTTAATTAAAAGGCCAAAGATGACCGATTTATTTCATTAATAAACATAGATTCTGAAAATCAGAGATAATTGTCCAATGCAGGTCATAACCCGAGTAAAAGATGTCTAAAATTCTATAGAGGATCTATCCTAGGAATGAATTCGTCGGAGAACAGCCCGAGGTCGTAAATCCGGTTGTCGTGAACAACGCTCAATGTCTTCTTCGTCTGAATCCATTTCGGATGCTCTGAATGAAATTTAAATCCATGCATGAAAATATTCTCAGCTTTAGCAAGTTCAACAACGGAAGTAACTTCGTCTGCAAATCTGTAGTTGGTGCTTGAGCTAACATATTTATAGCATCTATTTGTCGCACAGGACTAGGAGAATGTTCTCTAGTGATCGATATGTAAATCCTAACTCCCCATTTGCGAGAAGGACGTAAGATTCGACGTCTAGAAGACGAATCACTAGAAGGGGGGTTGGAGTTTCTCTCCATAAGTCGACTTCACCAGGGTGGCTGGGGACTGGCGCACCACTTGTGCCAAGGTCATGAATAGTTTCCTATGCTGCAGAAACAACAATCCCAGAAGGAATTTCCTCCACTTGCACATCATGCTCTCATGCAATTCATGTTGTTTGCTAACAGCTCGCAAGTAAATGCTCCCCATAGCAATTGAGACATCTCCGTGGATCCTAGTGACTTGCGAAGGACTAGTTGCAGTCATTGGGGGAGCAAGGTTTTCCACTGTCTATAGGATTCTTTTCTGAAAAAATCGGATAGAAAGTTGGCAGCATTGAATGCGCCACCGTGCTGGCTCTGCCAGCGGTAATACCTCCCCATCTGCTGCGAAGATCCCGCGATGGATCACTTTGGATTGCATCCGCAATCCACCAGTCGCAGAAGACTCGCCTTGCTCCGTTGATGGCGGCTGCAGGTTCCCATCACATCCTAGATTTTGGCTGATGTTACCGGGGCTTTGTGTAGCAGGCGACAGATCTAGCGGCGCCACCGTGACCCCGCCGACGACCTCACATCCCCTCCTGGAGAATCCATTTGCAGATGAACCCCATGTGCCTGGTCTTCCATTTTAGTAACGTACGCAGAGCGAAGGCACTCTAGCACTTGTTCTTCAGCTTGATCATCATGCTTAATCTGGCCATCATGCTCACCTTGACCAGCATGCACAACATCAACTCCTTCATGAACGGGGACCCAAACCCTTGGGGGGTTCAGATTCATAGCAGCATCCTTAGTATTCCCTTTCCGTCATTTGGTTTCCTCCTCCCACTGAACGACAGGCATCCTTAGAATGACCTAGCCGATGGCAAAAAAAAACAATATGCAGGTAGATTGACATAGGTAATTTCTTGCTAATAACCACCCATATCTCCCATTCCAATCCGTAATATGTCAGGCCTAGATTTGATGAGATCAAGTTCAACACATACCCGAGCCGCCTTAGTATTTAGAAGGAGTTCTATTGCATGGGTGATTTGCAGAACTGAGCCAACGTTACTTGCGATTGAAGCCAATAATTTCTTGTGATAAAGATTGACAGGAAGCTCTGGGAACTCCACCCACACCGGACGACAGTTGGTTCCTCTGATGGTTTGAAAAGTGGTGTCCACTTGAAGAACCTGAAATGTAGCACCCTGGATTTTTAAAATCCAAATAGAATAATCTTATTTTTATTTTTATTCAAAAATGAAATAAATTGATTTAATGGAATAAAGAGAATGCATTGGATAAGTGGGATTAAAAGTAATACCCATTAAGTTAAATTATTAATGGGTTACTCTAATAACTCAAACCCAATGAAATGGGCCCAAATAGGGTTAGCCCATCATGGAATGAGAGGTAAATAGTAAAATTCGTACCTAATTAATTAAATAAATAGGAAAGGGTTAAGATAATGCTAATAACTCATATATATCTTAAATAAGAGTCCTTACACCACCCTAACCCTTTGGCCACGAAATTAGCTCTCTCCCTAGCCATATTAGGTGGATAAATAAGAGAAGTGGGAGATAAAGAAGGAAATTTAGAGTTTAATGGAAAGGAGGACTCTTATTGACTAGGACTTCTATAGAGGCCTTATACTCAAAAACTCATCTTTAGCAACCCATTTCGTGGCTAGAGCTCTGGAGAAAGAGGAGAAGGGCTGGAGACAAAGGAGCAAGGAGAGGAGGCTAGAACAAGAAGGTTTTCAGATTTTTCGTCATCTAAGCTAGGGTTTTCTTACTCCACAAAAAGTAGGCAATCTCTCAAGAAAAAATCGTGAAATAATTACCCTAGGTAGCCTTCATGTACCTCTTCAAAAGCCCTATGATTTCGTGGTATTTCGTTCATCCAATTGAGCGAATTTAATTTGTGAAATCCTGTTTTCTCATGAACTGAGATCTCATGTTTTCTCTAATTCCCGATATGTACTTGTTCACATGCCATGATAAATTCTCAGTTTACTAAATCACACTAGCTTTCAAACGCCTCTGGTCTCGCTCGATTTGATCTCCCATGAGGAGAATTATCTTTGAATCTCTGTCTATTTCCTATACCCGACTCTTCATGTTGACCTTTAAACATCGTGCATATTTCATATCATGCCATGAAAAAATTCTCTAAATACTACATCGTGTTAGCTTTCAAACGCCGCTGGTTTCATAATTTTTCATCAAGTGTACATCTCTAATTAATTCATTGAACTCTGACTGCGCCTGTTTAGGTCACCGAAAAGTAACCTGATCAATGCATGCCTAAACCTTGTCTATTTTCAAATTAATCGTGCATGTTGATTATGTACATGTCTAATTTCGTTTAAAACTAGTTTCGTGCTTTTTGGATCACCGTGCTATTTTATATGTAATTTAGAACATCCATGTATCACAGAGAGCTCGCCCTGGGAAAAAGGGAAAAAGGGCTTTCACCTGTTATCGCGACGGCGCGATCCGCCGCTATAACAGTGGGGTCGCGCCGGCTGATGGCGTCGCGTCAAGAACGCGGCGGCGCGGGCCGCCGCGATTCACCCCGGACCGGCCAGACCGGCCAGGTCCCGTGTCGCGCCCGACCGCCCCGTCGCGACTTGAAACGCGACGGGTAGTCCGTCGCGTTTCAAACATTTCGGCCAGAACTATTAAATTGTGTACATGCCCTGCTGTTTTTGCTATTTAACCCTTAATTGCTACGATTAAACCATGTTATAATTAATTTGACTTGTTAGATTAATAAAAAATGACATTTGCACGACTTGTCATATCCTCAAGATTTCTTTACACTTACACACACACAACATTATGAAATGCCATTTGACCCTGATAAATTATGCAATAATGTATTCGGTAAAATTATCGAAATAAATGACTAAATTACCCTATTTTATTTAAATACAATTGTTTTCTATTTTTCATCGTGCATTTTATCTACCGTTTTCCCTCGGCCTTCGAGCACTCGAGGCACGACGAACCCGTTTTTACACACTTTCCCTTGACTTTGACCACCTCTCACTGGGATACTCTCGATTGGACTAGGGACTCCTTGTCAAGACCTCCGTAAGTCTTCTTGGCTTTGGCGCACGTCCTTAGTCAACGAGCTGTTTGTACCTCAAAACCCGTTACACCTCAGGGATCATACGATCCAAGTCTTAGTGTTCCTTCTCGTCTTGATTTCACACCGGACCACCTGACCCGTGTACACAGCACGGCTAAGGAGCGGTTGTGACTTCTACCAGACTGCCGGCACCCGACCTGGTGCTGTGCAACCGTTACTATCGTGTTTATCGTCGTCTTACGATTGTACCCCTCTCATCTACAGTCTCTTTACTCTCATCTGTTCACGTTTTCTCTACTCTCATCTATCTCGTCTAGTGCTCCTTATCTCTTCTTGGTACTCTATTGACCATTCGTGTGATTGTCTAAGATAAAAGAAATGACTAATGCCAGCGCAATAGGGCCCGATCAGGTCCTGGGAGGAGCGCCCGAAAAGTGCCAGTGCCCATGAGTTAAATGATCATAGGATGTGTACGGCATGCATCCAGTGCTAGTTTACTATCTAGATTAATCTATAACAATCAAAGTGCTATCTCTACAAGTGCAAGCGGATCGTTCATAGTACACCGTTGTGCAATTTACATGTTATATCGTTACATGGCCATTCTAATATCGTTCTCGTTGTACTATTTTTCTCTGTGCCTGTTGCAATTGTTCTCCTCGTTATCGTGACATGCTCTACATGACTTACTCTCTAGTTAGCCTGCCATTAAGACATTAACTATTTAAAGCATGCTTGTGTTCATGAATATAAGTCCTACTGGGCGTTATTCGCTCATCCTGCATATTTATTTAATTGTTCAGGTGAGTCGGATGAGACGACCACACATACGAGGACGGGACTGAGGGAGATGCTCAAGAGTGACCATTCAGCCACCAGTGCTATCTAGTAGTAGTTAGTGTAGTTATGAGTTAGTGAGTCAGTTAGTCATAATGTAATATTTTGATTTTGAATAAAGTACTTTGGGCCCTGGTTTTGGCTCTGATACGATGATGTAATGATTACTGGAGAATTATTAATGAAATTGGAGGTTATTTGGTGTTATCCAATTGTGCAATGGTTTGTTATTTATTTCTCGCTCTGTACTATTTAATAACTGTAATCCCGCTCCGATATTCCGCGTCGGGGCGTTACATGAAAAGCTTGCCTTTACATATATGGACTCACGTAGAAGCACCCTAAGTAGTCATCTGGCATTTGAAACGCAGTAGAACATGCAATTATCCATGGCATTGATAACAAAGGATTCTTTATACCACACCTTGAAGCTAGTGTGAACGAATATCAGGAACGTCGGCCTCCCATACGCTGTCTTGGCAACCACGGAGTAGAGGAAAGGCTTGAGAGAGGCTTCCATCTCATCTTTTGAGAAAAATACCGCCGACTCACCTGTCTGTAAAAGCTGGTAGGTGAACATCTGTACCAACCTCGAAGTTCTAGAGAAGTTGCAACCACGTACCTTTGCAAAAGAGAGGCCACCTGGAATCCTTATCCACGGAGGTGTCCCCTCGGGGGCCGCCATGGCCGGCCAACCCCACCTGGGGTGGTGGCGCCAACCAGACCATAGGAAAACTCAAAGAGAGTATGTTCCTTTCATTTTTTTATACTAATTTTGTCATATCTAGAGAGTGAGATAGAATTATCAAGATTTATTGATATTTATTACTGATAAATCTTAATATAATTATCCAGATTAACAAAATAAATATCAATTTATCAAGACTAATAATTCTTTTTATTTAGAGTTATCTGATTATCAAAGAGGCTTACATTAAGTGTTTGAGAAAGACTTAAGTGCAATATGACTAAGCAACAAATCTATGTTGCATCTAACATTAATTATCACTTTATCACTCCTCATGTGAGGAATGTCACATGAGCTATACCTAATCATATTACATATGCAAGTATAATAAGCCTTTCTATGATGTTTCTCTTTGCCGATAAAAGAGAAAAGGAGCCAAGAATGCGTGGATGTGCCCTGGACCTGGATAGTGTGTCACCATATCGCTAGCCTGAAGGCTTCTAGATGCCAATCGGATGAGTCTGATATACTAAGTCCATGCATTCTCCATGGATGACGAACGCGCATGAGTCACGAAGAAGGCTTCAGTTTTCTCTGCAAACAGCCGGCCCATCTGGGTAAGGTTCTCATGATCTCCCCATTTAATAAAGGCCCACCATTCCAACCTCTCCATCCACCACCTTCTTCCACCGCAAAACCTGCAACGCAGATACCGCAAATAGTTGAGGGGTCCGTAGTGACCATATAGATGGAGAAGAGGGCGAGCATCTTCCCGGCGGCGGCGGTGCTGCTGCTGCTGCTGGGCCTGGCGGCGGCGGCGAGCGCGCAGCAGGCGTACAACGTCCGGGCAACCTACCACTACTACAACCCAGCGGACAACGGGTGGGACTTGATGAGGGTGAGCGCCTACTGCTCGACGTGGGACGCCGGCAAGCCGCTGTGGTGGCGGCAGAAGTACGGGTGGACCGCCTTCTGCGGCCCCGTTGGCCCCCGCGGCCAGGACTCCTGCGGCCGCTGCTTGCAGGTGATACATCCGCTCCAGTACTGTTAATAAAACTTCCCAGCTGCCTGCCTCTAACCTTTTTCTCTTGACCGATCGCCACCGCTGCCGACGGACTAGCTCTTCTCCTTCTCTTCTTCTTCTTCTATCCGATCGTCGTCCTCTTCCTCTTCCTGCTCCTGTGCTCCATATACTATGGAGAACGATGCATACAGGTGACGAACACAAGAACGGGAGCCCAGATCACAGTGAGGATCGTGACCAGTGCAGCAATGGCGGCCTGGACTTGGACTGGCAGACGGCGTTCCAGCCGCTAGACACCGACGGCAACGGCTACCAGCAGGGCCACATGATGGTGAACTATGCCTTCGTCGACTGCGGGGACTCGGCAGGATCTGGCCAAGTCGCCGGAGTCTCCAACCAATGAAAACCTACATATATATGTACACACTCGCCATCCAGCTAGCACACAGCAATAGACTACGTACTCTGTAGTTGTTGCAGGTCCATGTGAATAAGGATGGCCTGGGATCCTAATTAACTAAGGTGTCTGTCTTAATCAGGCTTCTATGCGTGTGAGCAATAACATGATCTCTCTCTCTCTCTCTCTCTCTCTATATATATATATATATAATATCTCTTTCTTAATTTCTGGGGGATTGTTAATTGGGTAAATTAATTAGAAGTCTCTGACTGTAATATGATGTCCTTATTGTAACATGGCTTAACGTATACTGTAACAGATGATAACACTAACTGTAATGAGTTACAACTCTGTTAGGGACTAACAAATAAGTCAAAAATCTGATAGAGACCTTAATTAATTTGTCCTTACTTATTTGACGGTAAATTAAATATTAAGAAAATTTTCCATTTTTGAAATGGGGTTACATAACTCTTGTTTTTTTATTAAGGAGTTACTTAACTAAAAAATACTCATTTTAATTTGAGATAAAAAAATCTCCCATAGATAGAAATGGTGTAGGTTAACCTCTTTTTATACCCCCAAGCCAAATTTCTACTCAAACGATTTTTCGATTGAGAAATTCTTATACCAAATATAAAATCATTTTAACCTAATTTCCCTCCATTTAACTTGATCTTTAACTCCAACCAAAATTGGTAACTTTTCTTGGTATGTAGATAAGTAATGGTTCGGATAGGGTTTTATATCCAACGATTTATATATTAAGATGACCCTTGTCCATAAAAAAAAAGATAAATAAAATATGATTAGTTTAGTAATTCGGACAGAAAAATCTCATAGATGAGTCTTTGATCATTGAATAGGTTTAGCTATTCTAGACTAGTCCCGACATCGATGAAGGTGTAGTTCACCATCATGTGGCCCATTTGGCAAAACGTGAAGAACTTGTAGATCTCTTAGGCTCCTTCTTCCTATAAAATCTCCTCATCATTTAGCCTCCCATTCACGTGCTTGAGAGACTTCAATTTGCAATGGGTGGTCATGGAGAGTTTGGGGGTGTGTTTATAAAAATAATAATTTTCTATTCCTAATATTATCTAACTCTTTTTAATTACGAATTTTTCACATTTATCTCTATCTTTTAAACTTTTCAGAGCTCTAATTAGAGTTCGATTGGGTTGGAAATTTTCTTTCCAATTAGATAGATTTTAAGTACAAATTTTCATCATTATCTAATATATTTAAACTAATTTAACTCAATTTATGTAAAGAGATAATAGACATTTCAAATTTAACAATAATTTCATATTATTTTTATTTTGTAACTTTTATTTTGGCTCAATATTCTATTGTGGTCATTAGTACTTAAATATATTAACTATTTAATTTATTAGGTTTTAATTTAACATATTTATTCTTTAAAATTTAATTTATTTACTTAATTTAATAATTAAGTTGCTATAATGAACCAAGTGAGATGGCTGGGTTAATCAACTTGCAGGACTAGTAATGCGTTAGTCTCTCCCCACCGTGATTTTTTTTTCTTTGATATCTGATATTTAATAAATGTATTAATATTGATGGCAATTAATTCATACCTAAAATTGTGGGATACATAGCTCTAGAGAGATATAGTGACCGCTATACGAGATATTCGATATAAGACTATTAATTTGTGCAATGGGATACCACCACCAACCGGCAAATATAGCTATAGGTGCCATGCGATTACGACACCTGGCAAGTGAAGCCAACGTGGCAAGTTCACCTCCGCCATCTGAGGGGGACTAATTTACGAGAATTTTAGATTTTAATTATTAGACGAAAATATAAAATATAAAATTTACTTTTGAAGATTTAAATCCCAGTTAAAAGTAGTCCTTTGCTAGCATGTGGTTCATAAAATTTAGACATCATCATTTTTTTACTTTCTTTCTATATCTCTCCTCTCTCTTTCAAACTTTGCATTTTAAAAATCAAAAGTTATTTTTTATATTTAAAAATTAGCTTAGAGTGAAAAAATCTCAATAATAGAACCCAACATTCTCCCTTGTCACCGTGTTCCCAAACTGCAGTGGCGAGGTGACTTCCACATCAAGCATTAAACCTCGTTCTCTTCGAGGAGACTTTAGAGATGTGATGCGCAGCTACAAAGGTTTATAATTTACTTGTATGGTTTGAACAATTGTGAATAAATAAATTTCTCACAAAATTGGGACAAAAAGTTTCTCCAGGTCAAAAGATTACTTGAAATTCTACATAAAATTGACCCCCAGCTAGATTAGCTATCTTGAACACAAAAAGGTAAACCTAGTTTGGAAAATTAATTAAAAATTTCTGACTGTAATAGAGATGTCTTTACTATAACATGATTTAACATATATTGTAACTAGAGATAAATTTACTATAATGAGTTATAACTCTGTCATATATTAAAAAAAAATCAAATATCTATTAGAGACTCTTAATTAATTTGCCGTAGAGACTTTATAATTTTATATATTGTGGCACCCAAATATAATCTATTGGGCCTTCCCGAGCCGCCCAACTCCTTAAAGTAAGAGAACCCATAAGAAACAACCCTTTCATGTGACTCACCTAAAAAAGCCCAAAAGCCCATTGCCAAGGGCCCATTTCTCCCATGTATGGAGGTGAGCCTAAGAGAGCTCACACCTCCCAAAAATACTCCAAATGTGGCAAAAATGTG